>JAOEHY010030437.1:0-40859 GCA_025447955.1 Psilopsiagon aurifrons | reverse complement strand
GGCTTGGAGCAACTGCTCTATGGAAGGTGTCCCTGCCTGTGGCAGGGGTTGGAACTGGAGGAGCTTTAAGGTCCCTTGCAACCCAAACCAGGCTGGGATTCTATCATTCTATGGCTTCAAGCTGCGTCCAGATCTTGATCCTGGCCATTCAAGGTGAATGAGGGGAATACTCTTCCCTCTGGCCTGTTCCATGTTGTGTGAGCAGAGGCCAGGCATGGAGTTCCCACAGCCCTGAGTGGAGGTTTATGCATGAAGCGAATGCAGCAAAGCAGCTGAAATCTGCTCTGCGGCGAAGGCATCTGCATTGCAGATTGTAGAGGGAAATTTTGCCCTAAGTGCCAAATCTCATCTTTGAAGAGCAAAACTATTTTTGTTTTATACAAGTGCAGAAAATGATCATTTGGGTAATATAGAACCAAGTCATGTAAAAGTGAAAAAAAAATTAGAGAAATGTTCCTGACATTCGGCAAAGGATTTTAAGAGCACTTCATGTTTTAAATTGTTTTTTAAACATTCCTGTTCCTACACCCTTGTAAGAGTGACAGTAACAACACAAGGCACAGATATTCCTTTCTTTGTTAATGTTTAAGATGACTTGGAAAACGTAAGCTCCTGGAGGCCACAAGGATGCTCAGGGGCTGAAGCACCTTGTGTATGGCGCCAGGCTGAGAACATCCGGGCTGCTCAGCCTGGAGAAGAGAAGCTGCATGGAGACCTCAGAGCAGCTTCCAGTGTCTGAAGGGGTCTACAGGGATGCTGGGGAGGGACTCTTCATCAGGGACTGTAGCAATAGGATAAGGGCTGATGGGTTCAAACTGAAACAGGGGAAGCTCAGACTGGATGAAAGGCAGAAGCTCTTCCCTGTGAGGGTGCTGAGGCGCTTGCACAGGGTGACCAGAGGAGCTGTGGCTGCCCCATCCCTGGCAGTGTTCAAGGCCAGGTTGGACAGAGCCTTGGGCAACATGGTCTAGGGTCATGTGTGCCCCTGGCATGGAGGGGGTTGGAACTGGGTCAGTTTAAATATCCTTTCCAACCCAAACCATTCCGTTTTGTGTGGAGGTTACTGTTCAGTAGTGATGTGGTAAAAGACAGCTCCATTCAGGAGCAAATGGTTTATGAACCAAGTTAGAAGAGATACTTCTTGATAGGAACAGTGCACAGTCATATCAGTAAAGCAATGTTTCAGGGCAGTTTAAAACAACAAGAAAAGAATGCCACGGGAAACTTGAATGTTGAAGTTCTAGGGAAGAATTTAGATGTGGGCAGGCACATTCTTCCTCGCTCAAACCTTGGGATAAATTTCAGACTTAGCACATTTGATCAGGACTGTCATAGGGGCTGTGGGTTATTTCATTCCATCTTTATTTTGAGCCCTGGCATTTGAAAAAACAGCAATGGGAAAATAAAAAGCTTCCTTTTGCTTTTATTTATACCTTAGATAATGCTTTTCCCTTCTCTCCTTAATGACAAATCCAACATGCAATTTGCTGCCATTTCAAAGCCCAGTTGAAGTATAGGTTTAACAAATACTTACAACAGGTTACTTACATTTACTGATACACCTAATGATCTGAAAAATCGGTACTTAATGCTTACAAAGTAAGTATAGTGGAAGCTTTGTGCTATATTTCAGCTAGAAATGGGTTTCTTCGGTAGAATGTGTTTTGGAGCAATGGCTTAGAATGGAAAGTGTATTGATGGAGCAGTAAAACAGACACTGCTTCGGCAGTGTCAATGACTGCAGGACTCCAAAAGAACTTGCTTTGGTAGATAAATTACTTTTCAAAATTGAATGCAGTGAGTCCAAACAAGAAGTTTTAGCCTCAACTGCAATACCAAACAATCCGGGAGAAGAGTAATAAAGGACCTGTGTACAAGACAGCCCTTCAAGCAGTCCTGCTCTTCTCTGTCATCAGTTTGAATATGGTGATGCTTTCACCTGCACCAATGGCAAATGATATTAAGTACATATTGGTAAAATCCTGTATGTAAGCAACCATCTATGAATACCCCATCCTGACCTCAAGTCATCCCATTAGACTTCTACACAGGCATTTGAGTCTGTGAATTGCAACTTATTCTGGGATGTCTTCAGCACACCAGCATACCCAGCAAGAAGCAAACAAGACCACAGACCCAAATCATTTTGCTCGTGTTAGCACACATGGTACTGCTTTTCACCACTGGGCTTTCCTTTCCCCAGACTTTAAGTATAGTCCTCCCAACAACCCCTATATGAATCCAGACTGTGTTGGCTTGGATGAAGTAGATAATGACTTCACCTGAGATTTGATGTAAAAGTAAATGAAATTTGGCCCTGATATCAAAAGCATTTTAGGGAAGGGATACGGTCTGAATTACTGCCTGTAAGCAATCCATCTGCCTCCTGAAAAACGGCTTTAAGAAGTGTTCTGTGCCCAATTTCACAAGTTGGGATGCTGTAATGTTTTCTGTGTGAGACTGCTCTTCATCATTCTCACTGTGACCGTCCCTGTTACATACCCTGTGAACTGTCAGTTCACGAGCAGATGAATCAGACCCACCTCTCCAGCAGGCACCAGCTGTATCCTCCATCCAGAGAAACAATTACCTCATGATCTGCTTCAGAAAATGGAAACAAGGGAAAAAGCAGCAAACTCTTCCTGACGTGCTTGCTTTGAGCAGTGGTGCACTGCTCCCCTCTTCTATCAATACAGTTAGATCATCTTCTTTTTGCATCAACTTACAGTACATTTCACTCTGTCAGCATGATATAATTTGCAGCAGAGGTGATATATCTCCCTTGCTGAAATAAAGGATCATCTCATGCTACTTAACAGAGCTCTGATTCTAATCCCATTCATCACTGTTTGGTTCTGAAATCTACTGGAATATTTACATTAAGTAAAACAAAGTGATCTGAGCAGATAATCTGAAAGGGGAAAACAAGCTTTAAAGATGAAAGCACTAGCTATAAATACAGCCCCAGAAGGGAACCGAGTAGAACTTTAAAAGTGGCAATTTAAACTCTTTCCTGCTAATAATCTCTCAAAGATTTAGGAAGGAAAATAAAGGGGGGGGCGGGGGGGTGTTGAAAGAGCCAAATAAGAATTTAATTATGGTGAAATGGCTTCTGAAATGCTTACATACCTCTCCTTTCATTTGGTAAGGGAATGACAGATGCAGCATGTGAACTGGAATTCATGAGCGAGGCAATGAATAAGGAGGTGTGGGAGACTTCTCTTTCAGTTAACAGCAATTCAGGTTTTGACTGGGCTCACCCTCTAACATAGGAATACACATGTTTTAGAACCAACATAATTCTGGGAGTGTGTGTCCTAGGAAGTAACGGTCAAATGTGCAAAACTGATGCCTGGAATTCTTGTCTGTATTTTATAAGAAAAGCATTTTGTGAATGAGAAAGAATGACCAAACTGATGCTCAAATTACCTGTATCCACACCTGTGAATTCATTCTGAATGCTACAATCACACCTTTTCCGTGTAATAGTCCTTAAGTTCTTACAAGCCCCAATTATCTTATGGTGTAGGGAACATTGTCCTCATTTCACATGCACAGAAATGGAAGAGCAAAGCCACTCAGGACTCTGAAGCAGTGACAACAGTTGGAGTAACCAGTTATCTTCAGCTCAGGGCAGAGAGAAAGAAGAGAGATGTAAATCTGGACTGTTAAGAACAAAATGGATGGAACATTGCTATTTGCTCTTCCTCTCATTAGAAGGATCCAGGGGCTGCAGTGAAGAAACTTAAATTAGTATAAAAATAGGCAAAACAAAGATTTTTTTCCTCATAATTGAAACTGCAATTCATTGATGCAGGATGTTGTGGAGGGACTTCAACCATTTCGTGGAGGACTGATCCACTGATAGTTATTAAACATGATGGCTTATATGCATCCCTCATGTAAACTCCCATAAAGTATCGTCCCATAAACATCCCTCCCCATAAACTACCAATTGCAAGAAGCCATGAGGATATAAACGTAGGATCTTATCCTATGTACAGCCCATAGGCAGCTCCAGTTTACCCAGCATGGTGGTTACTGAGTTTGCATTATTCACAGGCTACACATACACAGAAGCCTTACATTCTACTTTGACTAGGAGTAGAGGATAACCATGGACACAAATCCCTGCTATCAATACCTCAGAAGGAGGGCTGGATTTTGAACCAAGTCCACAGCACGGCTTTGGATACTGTGTCCTGGCCCTGGGGCAGAAGCAGCCAAAATACCACAGGAATAATCAATCCAAAATTCCAAGACATCTAACGACTTTCAAAAAGAGTAATCTTTGTATCGACAGCTTCTAACCCAAATTCACCTAAAACCTGACCCACATCCCCTCAGTTTTCAACTTTTCTCCCCCAGCCTGTGTCTACATGCCTTGAATGGGAATGAACAAACCATCACAGAGCTGTCCAGAAACTTGGACACAATTCCAGTGTGTGTATTCAGATGTGCCAGGTCTGGACACCTAGCCGGTTTTTAATTCCCATTCTGCTCTGAAGAGCTTCATTCTTCCAAGTGGAACAAGACACCAGGTTCCAAGGAAGAAGTGGTTCTAATGTGGTAAACTCCACATTCCTCACTGAGCCCACGTGATGGCTATGCCCTGCTCCAGAGAAATTCTCCTTCCAGCAGCCCCTCAGAGACAACCCCTCCTGTCCAGCACTCAGGCAGAAGAAACTGCACTCCCTAGCTCGCTCTGAGCTTTCCTCCCCGCTGGATACTCTGATTACTGGATCCAGTAGGATTATTTCCACAACCTGCTTCCTAGTATGTTTTCCTGCTGCAGAGTGATATGGCCCAAGTGCTACTTGACGCTGTAGTTCTAATGTGGCAGGAACTGTTCAAGTGACACATTACAGCCTGTATGTGACGGAATGGTGCTCATGAACTTTGTACAGATGCATGACTGTCATTTCCAACAAAAGAGCTGTTAAAAAGCACGTTCTCTGCTGCTGGAAGGTCCCAAGACATTGCAGTGAAAGCCTTTTGTGTTGTTCTCAGTTCCTCAGACTCATCAACCCTGAAGTCAGGAGAGAACAAAGCCAAGCAGAATTCTCCTCATGGCATTATCAATTAACCTGCTGCTCCTGTGGGATTAGCATGCCTGTGTCCTCCTCCAGAGCAAATGTATGTTCTGCCCTTGATCAAAGGCAAGGTATTACCTGCATTATATGCAACTGCCAGGAAAATGACTCTGTCTGTAGCAAGGTATCCTCTGTCCTACCTGGTTCAGAGACAAAAAAGCCTAATCCTTCTCACTGGCTATGACTATGATACATCTTTGTAAATTTATGCTGTCCTCAAATTGCCCTGGCCTCTTACATTCATCATTTCAGATGCCTCAAACACACTAATGCTCTAATGAGTGGTGCCATTCATTGTGGTCCTGCCTTTGGCAATGCAGAGGTATGAAACTGGTATGTTTGCTCTTTGTAAGGCTGAACTTACCCAGAAGATACAGTAAGAAAGGTGGAGGGTTCACCCTTCTGGGTTGCTTCGCTTCTGCTGGCCTCAGCTTCTGAATTCCTTCCACAAACCAGACTGTAAATAATAGATTGGGTCAAAATTCCCAGTCAAAGATTACAGAAGCCTCTCCTGATTCAGACAGACTACACTCACTTCAGAACATAACCCACTGCCACATATGATACAGGCTGGGGAGCAGAACACATCTGTATCTGTGCTGCTGTATAAGTGTGCTGCTCAAGTCAGCAGCATCCCTGCTGAAATTAGTGGAATGACAGTGGCAGAACGAAAAGATCAGTCACACAATCTTTTACATGAGGGCTGGCTTTGATTACGTTATGCAATGAGTGGATTCTTCTTGACATAGCCGTATCTTTATTACATATTTTAATAGGTCTGTCCAAACCTTCAAGTCAGGCAGGAGCTGACCCAGCAGAGCTAAGCACTGTCATTCGACTGGCAGGTCTGAACTGACACTTCTTCTACATGAAGTTGTTTTTCAGTATCAGCATAGCAGAGTTTTCCCTTGTATTCTCAGTACAGTTTTAATTAGTGTCTGAACAGCTCCCATCTACCAGCTTAACCACATTACTGCTGCTTGACAGGACTGTAAAAGTGGAGATAGACCCAATAGCAGGAGGCCCACTGCCTCAATGGCCACTGGCCTCAACAACTAACAAGCGGGGAGAAGGAAAACAAGGCCTGAGCACCCGACCAGGCTGAAGACTCCCTGTGCAGGGACATTGCTGGGTGCAGCATCCAGTGACACCATTTTCATCTTGCTTTATGAGATGCCTCTTCCTTCCTCCAAAGTTTCTCCAGACTCTAACACCTCATAGTCCCCTCCATCTCCTGCTGGACTTCTGAGCCCCTCTGCAACCCCTCTCACCCCAGCCTTTACCCCATGCTCTTCTCCTGTGCTTTCTTCTGCTATGTGTCCCACAGGCAACACCAGTGACACTCAGTCCCTCCGCTGCCACAACTGCTCTCCGTCTCCTGTTCCCTCAGAACCCAAACCCTCTGCATTGCTCTTCATATGAGAATAAATCATCCTAGCATCTCTAAAAATGGCAAATGTCATGTGCAGATGCCCAAAAGAATAATTATATGTACATTTAAAAAAGACACTCTATATGATTAAAATATTTAGTTTTGCCCATAGGCAGTAACTTTTTGTCCCTTCGTGTTTTAAGCTGAATTATTGCCTAAGGCATCAGTTACATAAAACTTGAAAAAAGACGTATGGAATATTCCTTAAGAGAAGTAAAGAAGCAAAGACAAACTGCATCAGAAACCTCTGAACAAGGCAAACATCTTGGGGTTAGGATAAAATCAAAAGTGCCTATCAAGTGAAATTCATCCCCTAGTTTACACTGAGCTTTCTGCATCATTCAAGCCCAAGGACAGGAAATTCATACCTCCCGCTGAAGGTACAATGCAATCCTCACACTGTTACTCCGAAGAACAGGTAGGAAAGCTTTCAGGATGGTGTGTCCCGAAGAGAAACTCCCCAGGTTTTTCCTGAACCAGAAAATGAAGTCACTGGTGAAATGACTGAAGCATTAACACTGGTTTAAGCTCAAGATATGAACGATGGCAGAATGGGCAGGCTGAAGCTCCTCCTAGACTGGCTTATCCTCACAGTTGTGCTGTGCTGAAGCGAGTTCAGATGGTTTCTGCTCAGCCCAGCTAGGAAGGGCTTCCCTGTGAGGTTCTGCAAGAACACTGAGGGACCGAGGGTACCAAGGGCTCCAGCCCAGGGGGGTCAGCCAGGATGCAGCCACACAAACACCAACACTGGGCAGGATGAAACCACACCCAGAAAGTGAAACTCACCTAAACAGTATTAAGCAACACTGTAAACAGTTGGGAGCACTTCTACGAAACACAGTGGCGGTGTGCTCTTCCCTGCGAAGTATCTCGACTGCGGAAATCCATAACAAACACTCTCTAAAGAGCTGTAGCCCTGAGTAATCCAGATGGCACCTGGCCAGTATCGCTTATACTGTAGGAGGCCTAGTTGGAGACGTATTTGGAACTAGTCTTGACTGACTGACACTCATCCTTCTCCCTCCTGCTATAAAAAGTAAGCATACTTTGCCTGTGTGTTGTTTTTAAATGAGCTCTTCTTGGTAGTATTATGGAGGAAAACTAAATGTATACATTATTAATAAGTCATTGAAAATAAGGTAGTAACTGGAGTGGCTGCACTGTTGGCTTCTCATAACCCAAAGGAAAATACTAAGTGGTTGGTTTACTGCCGTGCAGAAAACATTTCAAGGCCAGGTTGGATGGGGCTTGAAGCACCCTGCTCTAATGGAAGGTGCCCCTGCCCGGGGCAGGGGGTTGGGACTGCAGGAGCTTCAAGGTCCCTTCAACCCAAACCAGGCTGGGATTCTATCATTCTGTGAAACCACTTCACACAGGTATTTTCGAGGGGCAGAGCATGGTCTAAGCACAGACCCCAAAGTAGAGGAGGCTGGAGGGGGCTGCCTTAGCATGGAGAAATGCCTGGTGGAGCTCTACGGTTTAGGATAAGGTGGTGTATTGCCTTTCTTGGAAGCTTTACACCTCTGTAGCCCTGCTTTTCAAGCCCTTCCATCATCAAACATCCGCACACCTACAAGGCTGCTCCCTTCCTTATGAAGCAGATTGGTAAGTCAAAAACATCTTCTAGCATCATCTTTGTGATTCCTTCTTTGTTCTCTATAACAACAGAGCATTCTCAGGACCCAAAAACTGGAAAATCTGTTATAAATGAAACGTGTTTAGGCTTAAATGATTTTAAAACATTCACTCCCTATCAAACTATTGTAGTATTTCAGTTTTATGGTATATACAATTCACTTGTACAAGGAGTTCATTGAATGCTTTGACAAACACGTGACTGTTTGCTGGGCTTTCTTCTTCTGCTCCAGCTATAGCTTAACTCAGATACGATAATATATATATATATAAAGGGATATGACATGTTCAGAGGCTGTGGGGGTGCAGGTGCCTGTGAACAGCAGAGAACACTGTGGCAATCAGACTGCAGCGAGATGCTGTTTTGTTCAGAAACCTGTCATGGGTCCAAAACCAATGCTAAGAGGAAAAAACTGCCAAGCAGGAGTGGGCAGAAGGAAGAGGGTGAAGTAGGAACTCTGAGCTGGATTACAGCATTCTGGAGTGACATAACAAGTGAGTGCATGTAAGTCCTTTAAGTTTCAGTAAAACAGCCACAAAATACATCTCCTTGAAACTCTTTGCTGGGCTCGAAATAAACTCTTGTTTCTGCAACAAGATTTTTCTGACTGAATATAAAGGGTATTCCCTCTGCTTCCCAATATATAGGTGCTTTCTTTCTCAACATTATCTCTGTGTGCTAGAAAGCTACTCCCAGTGTTGGGAACTCAAGAGAAGGAGATCAAAGACAAAGATGGCAGGGGACAGAGAGCCACATGCGTCTCCCATTGCCCAGAGCAACTACTAGAGGAGAACTTAGTAATAAGCTAATAGCCTTAGGTGGATTTGCTTTTCTATGTACATTGCTACGCTTAGGCCTGAAAATCATAGAATAGTTTGTGTTGGAAGGGACCTTAAAGCTCACCCAGCTCCAACCCCTGCCATGGGCAGAGTGCTCCATGCCCCATCCAACCTGGCCTTGAACACAGCCACAGCTTCTCTGGGCACCCTGTGCCAGCGCCTCAGCACCCTCACAGGGAAGAGCTTCTGCCCAAGAGCTCAGCTCAGTCTCCCCTCTGGCAGTTAAAGCCATTCCCCTTGGGCCCTTACCCAAAGCCCCTCCCCAGCTTTCCTGTCGGCCCCTTAAGGCACTGGAAGACTGCAACTTTATAAGGAAATGCTACTTTATAAGCAGACTGGCCTACACAGAGCAGGAGATTTGGGAACACCTGAGCCAAATTCTTATCCAGAACTTGGGAAAAGAAATAAGTAATAAAACCCCCAAACAGCCTTTGTTTATCTTCTCCCATTCGCATGGGAACATGAAAGCCATCCTGAAGTTACCTTCTCTAAGCTGGTGACACCAGGCTTTTTCCCCTTCTTACGTGATTCTCCTGCCATCTTCATCATTCAAGAAGAGTTAATTTACCCACCCCGAATTTACTTTCTTTCAGGACAGCCATTTCAGCAGGCACGGTTTAGACCCAGCTACTGCTGCCAACCCTGCTCATGGTCTGCTCTGACCTCAGGCAAGCTATTTAACCCCGGAATACCTCAGTTCGCCACCTTGATGAATGGTGATGAAAACCACTTCATAATCATATGCTTTTCTTAAAAAGCTATTAAATACTTCGCAATTGCTGCCCAAAGATTATTTTTAGCCCTTCAACACGATCCTATCTCTTCCCATATAGAATGTAGCTATTGTCCAAGCTTGATACCCAGCCACTTTTGAAGTGACAAGTTCATTTTCTCAGCAGAATACCAGCCTATGCACGTGTCTCGGCTGTGTGTCCTCCTTTCCCAGACACATGGCCCTTCCTGCATTTATTCCTTAAGCACAGAGAAATGCACATTTCTGGCTGCTTAGCCAGACAGTGCTTGTTTCTAGGTCAACCAACCATGACAGCGTCTTTGAAATGGGAACAAAATACAGGATTGGCATGTTTCATTTTTTAATGTAACACTGTCCCATTCATTGCTTTTTGCCAATCATTCACCTTCAAGAATCATCTTTGAATCCACTTGCTCTTGTGTAACGCTCCAATTACCAACAGCTGATCAAATAGCACCGTTTCCAAGCAGTGACCCCAAATTCTTGGGGAACTACAGAAGACACAGAAATGCGACCTGACCCGCTTAACCCCGTCTGACCTTCCTCACCGCGCAGCCTGACCCGACCTCGCTCCTTTTATTCCTCCCAACACACTTTAATAGAACCCACCAGAGGAAAGCAGTGGGGGGAGAAGGAGTCAGTCTGCCTTAATGTCTTATTTCAGAGAAGTGTTTCCTTAGCTAAACATTATAATTCTCAACAGTGATTTCCAAATTGCTGGAACATTACCTCCCACCTCGCCACTGTAATCAGTGCTTTGCTTGGTACATATTCAAAAGTGTTCTTGAGCCACCATGTCTGTGCCAGCAGCACCTTCGAGCAAACAGAACACATTCCTGAGTCAGAATTCCTTGGTATCACAGAAGACTTCCTTATTCTGTAGATAAGAGTGTTGTGGAATTTTATCCATCAGCCAGACAGACACTGCCACACTATTTAGATTGGGTGGGAGGGGATGGGGAGGTTGCAGTTTGTCCTCACATGCTGCTGCTACATAACCCTCATCATAACATAATAATACATAACCCTAAAGAGTTACAAGAGAAAACCACCCCTTGTGAGAAAGAGCCAGGATTATCAAGAAGCACACCACTGGATTTTAGCCAGTAACTCCTCATCACTTACTCCCTGCACAGAGATACTTGTGTCTTTGCAGGAGACCTGTATTTGCAGGCAAGCTCGAAAACTCGGAGACATAACAGATGTCTCCCTCCCCTTGAAGTTTTTGCTTTTCTCTCCACTTACATAATGCTAATTAATTTGAGCTGTAGATAGCTGAAATCTGATTCCTTGCTTCCAGAGCACACATTCCAGACTTGCTGCTCTCATAAGCAGTCTGATCAGCGTTACAGTGTACGTTCCTGCCAAATACAGTGCGCTATTTTAGCTAAACCCCATGTCTCCTCTTGCCCCCATAATATGAACTCTCCCTGCTTTTGAATGGATGTGGTATAGCATAATCATTTACACTAAGAGGTACATGTTTCGCAGATGTGCATTCAAAAGCATTTCCCAATTACTATAAAGTATTCTGTTCTCCCAAGGACAAAGAGCTTCAAAATCAGGTGCACACAGAAGGGAAATAAACCCACTGAAATGGAAGGACCCTGTGCCAAGGAGATCTTGCGTATGGAAATCCTGTCACAAGATGCAGTTCTACCAAAGGGTGGAGAGGAACTCATGGGGATATCAAACATTTAATCTAAAAAATGGGTTACCTCATGTCACTACGCTGATCTGGAAATCAGGACGATTCCCAATTCTGGCATCACATGATGTGTGGGAAGAGCTGGCAGCACAAAGCTCTAGCACTCCTCAAGCTGGGCTGGCATCAGGAAGGCCACATCTGACTGGTAAAAGGGATGCTGAAGAACCAAGCACACACTGACCAGACTCCAGCACACCATCACCAAAGCTGGACCTCAGCACCCAATGCTAGAGTCAGCGCTGTGAAGAGTCATGCTCCTTTTCACCTGCCCTCCTGAAGGGAGGTTTGGAATACCATAGCTCCCGCAGACATGAGTAGAGACTTATTAAGAACATGAGAAAGGAAACTAGCAAGCCAAAAGAGTCCTCCTGTGGTGAGATGGGTGCCAGCTCCCAAGACTTCCACAAAATATGTTCAAATAGTGCAATAATACAAAAGGAAGGCTGGAAACCTCATCTTGAATCCCACAGCATCCTGTTTGCCTCTTTATAATATTACTAAGCCCAAATAACCTACATATTCCTATTATCCTATTGTTTGACTACCGAACCTGTATGCTGGGCTTCCTCCCCTTTATTCTGCCTGCCTGGTTGTTTCAGGTTAGAAATACTTCAAGATAGATTGTCCATTTTGTGGTTTGGAAAGCACATGGCACAGAAATAATGTCACTGCTGCCACATCACTTCATTCTTTAGTTTTTTAGCACTAGAAAAAAAAATAGATCAAAGCATATATTTAATATATTTGAACTAAAAATGGGATTCAGCAGTTCTCACCTTATCTCTCTCTAGTGAACACCATGAAAAGAGCCAGTTTTGGTGAAGGACAGAATCTTGCTCAAGAGAAGACCTGAACTGGAAACCAAACTCTGGAAGAGAAGCTGTACCAAGTCAAATGTGATACACACTGACAACTACCTGAGGAAACCTGCACAGAAAACTCTTCCTCAGCGCCTGCCAAAAGCCAGTGTATCCATCTCTCACGTTAACTGTAGGAACCCTCGAAGTAATGACCATTAAAATCATTTCTTTGTATTGAGGACTATCCTGAATCAGCCACCAATGAAAGAGTGCCTGAATCACACAGGAATGCTACTGTGTTAGCAAAGATCCCCTGATGGGCTGGAAAGGAGGATGGAGAGGGTTTACTGCTTCTGATGGTTCAAGAAAACTGCCTGCTGAACAGTACACATCTGGAGGAAGACACTGGTTGTTTGGAGCAACTGCAGAGAGGAGCCTGTAGAAAAGTGGCAAGAGAAGGTCACACAGCAATAACCCGACACAGACAATATTCCACTTCTTCATGCCGTGTTGCTTGGTCACTCTTCACACCTAGATATTCAGTGTTTAGACTCCAGGCTCATTCCACACTTGTTCCTGCCTTCCTCTCCTGTTAACTGCCTTCTCCTCCCTCTGATTCACTGTCAGAGATCTTCTACCCAAAAAATTCATAAATCATCATGTGTTTTGCTGCCATTGCCTTCTTTGATGGCATTATTTTTAACCCTTTGACTTCTCATCCATTATATGTTCCTTTGGACATGTAATAATAACATAATAATCCACTATATGTTCCTTTGGATAGCAGAGGCCACCTACTAGGCTGATCTCCCCCAGTGGGCCCAGTTTTGGACAATAACAAGTATGTTTGATTGATCAGATACATTCTCAGCACTTCAAATGTTAATGACACAGGAAAATCCTGTTTGAAATGTCAGGAAAACAACTTGGCTGTCCTCGACCATCAATCTGCCTCGTCTGACTGCTCTTAGTCCTACTTCCCTACATTCATGCTCTCTTCTAAATACATTTTCTAAAACCAAAAGCCACACCAGGTATTTCCTGCAAATATTCGCTTTCTCTGTTTCCTATTAACTCTTGGTTTTCAAAACTGTAAACGCCCTTTCCTCCATTTCTCTTTATCATGTCAAAAGCCAGCCTAAATCTCTACATGTCATCTTTCCAGGGCAGGATTAATTAGTCCTAACTCAGCTAAGTCAGGATGATACAAGAAAGTCATGGTAGTTAGAGCAGTTGACTCTGCCTTTGGAATTGCCTTACGGTCCTCCCAGACTGCAAGTGGAGCCCAGGGTTATAGCTCAGGGTGAATGCCAAACCCCAAAGTTGCCTAAGCACTCACCTCCTCATCAGCCCAAGCACAGGATGCTGCCTAATGCCAATCAGCAGTGAAGAGTGAGGACATGGACTCCTCTTTTGGTTTTGATGCTCAGCCCCCAGATTCAGACCCAGAGCTACAGAAGGACACTTCCAGGACCTGCAACCTGCCAGCCCCTCTTCTGGATGAGCTCCTCCTGACCTATTTAATGGAGCAGAGATTACTTCCGTTTCAGTTCTGACAGGCAGTACTCACCTTGCATAGAACAGCCTGTGTCTCTGCTGCATCTCTGCAGCAGTAACTCAAGATATTTTTGGCTAGAAAGGGACAGCCTGTTTGTGCATTCTAGTCATTATGACACACACCTGGAAGAAGGAGTTCTGGGCTCTGATCCTGCTTCCAGGACTGTTCTTCAAGTTCATACTAATCAGTGAATAAAATCTATTATCTGACTGTTGCAGTTTAACCCCAGAAGGCAACTGAGTCCCACACAGCCACTTACTCTTTCCCCCCACAGTAGGATGGGGACAGAATCAGAAGGGTAAAAGTGGGAAAACTTGTGAGTAGAGATAGAAAGAGTTTAACAGGTAAAGCAAAAGCTGCACACAAGCATCCCTGAATCATTACACTGTTTCCAGCACAAATCCATAACACAGTCCTCACCAGCTACAGTGAAGAAAACTAACTTTATCCCAGCCCAAATGAATGGCCCTAAGGAGCAGAAGTGCCTATACTTACTGATCCTTACGTTATCTTTAGGCTGTGCTTAGCTCTTAACACTAAAGAGACATGGGGGATGAAATGGGAGTTATACTATCCAACTCGTTACATGATTTGGCCTCAAAACCCTGGAGACAACCTCCCTCCAGAGAAGTCACATCCAAAGCAGAGCCACCTTCTTAATCACCCAGTCAGATGGGAGAAGATCGTTCCTTTTTGGAGGCTATTACCATTGTTGCCTCAAAAGACCAGGCATTCCCTCAGGTTCCAGCAAAGCTACCAGGGGAGAAGAGGTAGTTTTTCCTCTCCATCATCCATTGGTTTTACACATGTATACACTCAGAGACAGAAGACTCCACCACCGCAGTACAGTCCTCCCTGAAGTGGAAAGTGGAAAGTAGTTACACCAGCCTGCCATATCCTGCTAACAGAGATTAAAGTGTTACAGATAATGAGAGCAGGGCACTCGGTGTACCTGAAACTGCAGAGGGAATCGCAGCAGGCAACATATAAGAACTTACTGTGGGCTGGAATCTGGCCAGCTCCCAAATTTCCCATCTCCTGCAGAAAGCGCTAATGCACAATGGGAGGTCAAAGAAAGACTCTTCAGTCTCATGAGAAGAAAAATGGCACTTCCAGGAGCGCAAGACCCTGGACCACAGCAGTGAGAAGTGCTGCTGCCTGGTCCCATTGTACACATCCTAATGCTCCCGCTTTGCCTCCGTAACTCCTACTCTGGAATAGCACAGACTGCTGGCACCAGCTGTGTTTAGATGTACCCTGCACAGGCTCCTGTGGTGTTTCCAGCATGGAGGCAGAGACTTCAGGAGCACTGCAGTAGTTTGTCAGGAGGAATATGCTGTGCTGAACCCACCCTGTACAGATCAGATGAATAATACAGAAAAGGGCTTTAAGCAGTTCACAAAGGATCTAGTGCATAAGGCACTGTTCAAAGATGAAGTTTCCTCCTTACCAAAGCTCAAACATATCTTTTAAACCTTAAGCAAATAAATTTGCCATTTTTCTGGTCATAAAGAACCAGATTTTCTCCAGACAAAGCTACAGTGGCTCAGCTCACACAAAAATCTGGGGTTTGAAATGTTCCAATTCATGGCTTATGGAAGGGGAAAGAGGAGGAGAACCAACCCCTCATCTCAGCATACATGGTTCACTTGTCCTGTGCCTGCAGTTTTTCTGGCACAGCACAGCTCTGATCCGTGAACAGGCCGATGCGCTGTGTTCTTCCCACTCCTGTGAGAGGAGGTACTAAAGCTCATCATTGAAGCATAGAATGGTTTGGGTTGGAAAGGACCTTAAGATCATCCAGTTCCAAGCCCCTGGATGCCTCACCCTAGACCATGTTACCCAAGGGTCTGTCCAGCCTTACCCTGAACACTGCCAGGGTTGGAGTATTTATCACTACTCCGGGCAGCCTGCTCCAGTGCCACACCACCCTCACAGGAAAGAACTTCCTACATCAAACCTGAACTTCCTCTGTTTCAGTTTAAACCCATCACCCCATGTCTTATCACTACAATCCCTGATGAAGAGTCCCTCTCCAACATCCTTGTAGGCCCAGTAATAACCTGACAGCTCTTTCCACAGCAGCATTGAGGCAGATATACAGGATACGTGCAGGTACGTGCTCAGCCCCTCAGTGTATCAGAGCTGGGAAGTGGTCCTGGGTCAGCCAGCAGCAGCCAGACCATCCTTCTGCCCGGTTCCCACAAAGCACTGACTCTACTCTCACAAAATAAATAAAAGGAATGAATAATTAAAAAGCAAAACATGTCCGAGAGTTTAACAGCTCTGAGGGAGAACGTGCAGCCACAAAAGGTACAGGTTTAATAATTAATTGCTGCTTTATTTAGCACAGGAGCAACTGTCTTAGATCAAAATTAAATCCTTGGAAATGAGCTCCTTGGAAATGACCACTCAAAAAAGTGGGATAAGAACTTCGTCACAAGAAGAAAGACATAGGGAAGAAAGAAAGAAGGAAAGAAAGAGAACTATAAAAGCCTATAAAAGAGAATTAGGAAAAGGGTATTTTTTAATAAAACATGTAGAGATTACTGTCTCAGTTGCAGGCAGTAGAAGTGACCCTCCCAGATTTGTTCCATTTGCTGTGCCATCATTTCCACCACCCTGCTGCAATGTCACTCACTGGGCAGGCAGCGCTGCAGGAAGCCAAGAGCTTTCCTGCCCACACTCATGCCCCTGCTCCTCACCAGCCCTTCCCCACCCTCACATGGCTCTGCCACCACCACCCATTTCTGCTGGTCAGCTCCAGAAAGCACAGAGCTATTTGGGTTATAAGAGAAGGCAGAACCAGCCAGTGTTGTGTCTCTCCCTGCAGGAAGCTGAAGGAGGGAGAAGAGGCAGAGCACACAACATACAGCATAGGAATGGGAAAAAAACTGTTTTCTTGATTACTTTCCAATACAAAACCTGCTTACTTCATTGACTCCTGAGAAAAGTAACATCTCAGATGTGGTCTGCAATCCAGTTACCATACTCCTGTATTAGTGCAAGGGATTAGAAAGTGAAAATGTGTTAAAATAAACCAGACTAATGCTGCTTTCTGGTTCCCTTTACGAGTTCACAGGCTAAACTATATGATTATAAAGGAGAAATAAACAGCAATAGCTCCAAATTTATAGCAAGAACTTAATCTTTATAACGATTTGTAGCATGGGTACAGATTTTCAGTGTCTTTATTCCTGGGACTCTACCTTTTTTGTTGCTAAGAACTCGGGCCTGGAAGCACAATGACCGTTTCGTGTCAAGGATTGCTGCAAAGTAGCACAGGAGACATACACATGGTGCTCTCACATGGACATACAGTGCTTTTTCACTGCAGCCTATACAAAACCAGAATATAAACCACATTCTGTCTAGTTTATTCTTTGAGGCCCCCAAAAGTAAAAGGAAAGACCTAAAATACGTACTTGGAGGAGTCAGAGTTATCTCGGACTGATTCTCTCATTCATGGGCTCAGAAATCACCGCTGACCTCCAGGCTAAAGGGTATTAAGGCAGGAGTGGAGCCTCAAGGTGGGATTTACAGCCCAGCCCAGCAACATCCTTTCCTAACTGCAGCTTTAAGCTAAGCATTCATTGATGTTTTATGGTATGCTGGAGTAATTTTATTTGCTTAACCAATCTTCAGGATCTGATTCTGAGGCGTGCTCTCTGCTGCACTCAATTACCTTGTAGTCATCATCGCACACCATTTGCTGCACTCTCCAAGCCAATTCAGAAGTCAATCTAGATGGTAATAAAAGAGGAAAAGTATTGGAAAAAATAAAGATATTCCTCAACACAGGAAAATTGAAGGCATATAACTATGTTGCTGCCTTAATGTTAAAAAAACCCATAAAATTGGCTACTTCCTCCCTCTGTTGCTCTTTCTCAAGAGGAACTGAGTAGCTGATATAAAAGGCATGCTGCAAATCAAGCTCAAGCTGCACATGACAGACGTGGGACTGGAATAACAAGGATATCACAGTCTAAGATTCAGATATGAAGCAGAAGCTGTATGAGAACCATCATCTGGGATTACAAGGAATGAAATATGTTTGCAGAGTCGCAGGCAGCATTGCATGCAGAATTAATACTTGAAAAGGGAGAATTCCAGAGCTCCAGATGAACAAGCAGGACAATGTGAGGAGCTGAAGTGTGCAGCAGCTGTTCTGTTTCACTCGCGAGCAGTAAGTATGATAACCCTCCTCCCTTTCCTTTTGACTGGCCACCTCATCTGTGGCACTTGTAAAAGCAGAGGCAGGACTGGTTGCAAAGGGGAGGAGTTTTACTTATGAGGTAATTCTGCGCATGAGAAATAAATTAGAAACACTTGGAAAAGAGGGTGTGTAAGTTATTACGGCCTGAGGACAGCAGGAAATCATGAGGATAATAGTGTACGCATGTCCTTTGCCATTATTTACCTTGGCATTCAAGAAGCCATGTGTAGTTGCCAGAGCAACTTCCACATCACTCGGTACAAAAGCTACATGTACACTGCTCCTCTCTCACAGGGGGACATCTCACACACTCACCCAAAACTTGAAATCGCAGTTCAGTGTCTATAAGGAAACCTGGCAGCAGCCTCAGGAGGAGTCTTCCTCTGAAGTGAATAAATAGCTTCAAGGAAAACAAGACAGAATCACAGAGTCCCAGCCTGGTTTGGGTTGGAAGGGACCTTAAAGCTCCTTCAGTTCCAACCCCTGCCACGGGCAGGGACACCTTCCACTGGAGCAGTTGCTCCAAGCCCCTGTGTCCAACCTGGCCTTGAGCACTGCAGGGATGGGGCAGCCACAGCTCCTCTGGGCACCCTGTGCCAGCGCCTCAGCACCCTCCCAGGGAAGAGCTTCTGCCCAAGAAGCCATTAAAAAGTCAAACCTGAATCTCTAAAGCACAGTGTCGGGGGGTTTCTATCACTTGCTTTCTTGCTGAACCCCTCTCCACAGTGAGAAAGTCCAGTCATTTTCCTCTCTTTATTTCAGAGTATTTAGTGCTCATCTACTTTACAGAGTAGCTGACAGAAGCGAGGAGTAGGCAGGCACTGGCAAGCTGCCCACAGACTTCTGGTCTGATTCATGTTCCTGTACTCTGACCTGGAAATCCGAGCGTTCATTCCCCTTCCACAGGAGAAGAGAAGCCAGAAGATAGGGGAGAAAATGTCAAAACTACTCTTACCCAAATTAAATCTAAAGGAAGAATTTCACTGTCCTGTCCTTGTGTTTTCTTCCCTATACCTACATTGTCCTGCTACTGTTATATTGAATGTGTAAGAGCCAGATTAGGGTGAAGAATTTCAGATGGAGCGAACAGAGCAAACTCCTATTTAAACCTGTGCAGAACACATCAGACTACAAAATTTTTCCTGTTGGTTTCTCGTTTTCTATTTCCCACAAAGAGCCAGCTCCTGAAACCAGAAAAATTACAGAGCAATGTTCCCCGTCCATTACAAGACAGCTTCTGAAATGTGAAGAAGTCTGGAAAACTGAATCCTAAATGCTATCCAGCAAGGAAAGGGAATCTAGGACAATCTCTTTGTTTGTGGAATCTGATTTACGACACTTTGAGCAGTCCACAGTCATATAAGACAATTAAGTTGGAGTTCTTCCTCTCCTTTAAAAACTGGCTTATAAATCAGTATGAAGGAGTGAAACTGCAATGATGTTCTAGGTTCTTCCTGGAGAAGTTTTAAGTTGAAGCATCCAGCACTTTCCAGAAATCCTTCCTGCACGCAGACAGGGCACCTAAAACTCTTTCTTTCTGTTTCTATGCTCCCCGAGCTCAAACTCGCAGTTGAGAATCTAGAAACACTGAAGCTTAGCCAATATTAATGCATTTTAATGACATTGCCAGCTGTAAGACAAAGGTAAAGTAACAGTAACAACGCCACCAACTAACATGAGTATTCACGTGGCCAAACACCCATGCAGTGCCAAAGAAAGTGCCATAAAAAGAAGGGTTTATAACAGCCTCCCAAAACCAAGGCAAGAAACAGCATTAGGAGGTCCACCATGAAGTTTCTTAGGACTAATGAGAGCAAAAAGCTGAAACTGCAAACGTTAGCGCTGCTTTTCTGTAAGAATTGCTTCATTTCCTCACCCTGTACAAAGTACTACAGAGGGGAGAACTCCCCTGTCCTCTAACAGGATTCCTGCCTTCAGTACTGCTTCAGCCCCCTGTCCTTTGTGTGCCATCTCTCGCCACATTTTAGGGCTGTACCAGGCCTCCATCTTCCATTCCTGCCCCCACATCATAGTGGTTCTCTTCTCTTTAACCAAAAATCCAATACAGGGTCCAAGGGATACACATTCATGATTAAAAAGAAACAAATCCAACCTTCCCCTCTCAAAAGGGCCATACAATTATGCTGGTGGCAGTCATGAAGACAGAGGAGGTTACAGCCAGCCACAGGGCACTGAGTGCTTGATCACCCTGGGTTTCTCGAATTCTAAGATGAAAGGTGTAAAATCTTCCCCTTTTTAGAACAGGGGCAAAGCCAATGGCATGCAGCCACCTCTGCCTCACCTCACAGATGAAAAGCAGGAACATTTACCTCCGGTTTCCTGCTTCTTAAGACTAACTTTTGCAGGGAAGGGAGGGAATTTAAACTTGAAGGTCCCCGAGGTTGTCTCAAGTAGCCTTGTCCTTGGAACAAGAGGGAGATCAATCTGCAGAGCAATACATAGGCATGTAGGACGTACTAATAACATCCCATAGCACACCATTTGCTCTTCTCCCTTCTTGATACCAAGTTTTAGCTTTAGTCCTCCTCTGATAAGTGAATCAAATGAATCTGCAGTTGACAATCATATTTCTGTGTGGGGAAAGAAGGGGTGACTTCATTGTAGGGATCTGGCAGGGAAAGAAGACCAGAACTTGCTGGACCTGATAATGTGAAGCTGAGTGGCAGGTGTAGGGCTGCTCACAGCATTAACTATTGGGATGAACTGATATATTGACATGGGAGTGATTCTTGTTTCTCCTCTTTCTCATTCTACATTTAATTCTGACATTTAAACCACAGTCATTTCTGCTCTGCAAGTAAACTTGTATAATAGGAGCACATTAGTAGATCAAGGTGTACACTAAATGCAGTTCTGTGGTTCTGTTTTGGACTAGATTTAGCCTGGTCCCACGGACTAAGCCTTCCTGGCATGTATTTGGTTCAGGAATATCCATGAGACCAACCACTGTATTGGATTTTTATATTCCAGCTGGGGCTTGAGGTGCTCCTAAAGCAGGGTCTGTGTTCAAGTGTCTCCAAAGGAAACCTAGTTAATGCATTCTAAACCCAACCCCAGTGCACGGAGAGTAAAGATGATTAGGGGCTCACTTCAAAACTGCACTATTGCTCCAAATCAAAGCACTGATTCAGGTAAAGCTTCTTTCCGATGAAATCACGCACGCAGGGTATCAGGCAAGGGCTGTTCTGGTCAGGGTTCATGCTAATACCTACAGCCACTACAATGCATACCAGCAGCTCTGCATCTCCAGACATGTAGCCATCCCTAATTTACTTTAGACCCCACAAATCTTTCCCCCAAACACAGAAAAGCCTCAGCTCACATACAATGGAAAGACAGATGGCTTGTGGTAAGCTTATGTTTGAACAAATCACATCCCTTTCATGAATACACCCTATCCCTTCCCTCACCAACAGGACCAAACACAGCACCTTATAAAAATATTTGGCATGTTCCCTTGCTATGTGTATGATATGAGGACCGCAGAATATTACAGTCTAGGCTGTATCCTATCAGATTTAGGAATATATACAACATCAAAAGTGGGTGATGCACACTAAGCTGGCACAAAAGTAGTGATGACCCATTTTAAGCATGACAAGACATAGAGCAATTCCATAGTTCTTCTAATAATACTGGTGGATCAAGGAACTTTCTCTGCTTCTACAGCATGACTGACCTGACCAGAATTTTCCCTGGGCTTCCAGTGCAGCAGTGCCCACACGAATCCAACCAAAGTCAGTTCCTTCAGTCCCTGAATATGATGCAGAAATGCCCCATGGCAATATGAAGAACTGACCTATAGGGATTCTAGAGAAAGGAACCAAAGACCAAACCCTGTCTGTGATGCACTCAGCAAAGGTGCCAGGTGCATGAAAAAGCTGGCACATCCTGGACTAAGCCTTCACTGCCTCCTCAGCAACTCGACTCCTGTTCACGGACCAATGCACTTACTCTTGTTACACAAGAAATCACTGGGGACCCACAAGCTGAAATGCTTCCTTGGCAAAAACTCCTTGTGAGGCTGGTAAAAGGCTGTCTATGTGAAGAGAAGCTTTAGATCCACTAGCATTTTTCACCATAAGAATACAAAGAAAACAGACGAATAAAATAAAACCCAAAAAAGATTATTAAGTGACACCTGCCACTAAGAGCATCTACTGTCAACTACAGCATAACATACGTACTCCAGGCTGTCTTAGAGATCCTTCAGGATTCTGTACTCCTCATCATTCTCCCTCCAGCAGCAAATCACTGGAAGGGCAATGGTCTGGTTTACCACTGGCCTTGCTAAGCTGTCTGTACTCATCAGCCATCCTTCCCTTGGATGCAATGGGATGAGATCCTGCATAAGAGCCTTTTAGGACAACTCCTTTCTACTTGTCCTTGTTTGCTGCCTACAGACGTGCCCTCAGCAAAGATCTCCTCAGTATTTCTCCTGTCCAATCAAATCAGGCACTCCGAGCTCAATGCTCTCTTTATTACCCTTCCATTTCACACAGGGAAATGGGGAAGAAGAGCTGAGGGAGCAAAGGAATGAGAATACTTTGTTTTGCTGCGTAAAATGAAAAGCAAGAGGGGATGTTGTGCTATTTTACGGAATCTTGTTTTAAATCCCTTCATAAACGTCATCTATTTTCTACAACTAATTTAAGAGCCTCTTTTTCGCCTGTAAGAAACTCCCACCTCCTGTAATCTGTTATTTCTGGTGCATCCCGGTATTCCACACAAAATGCTCCTCAGGTCTGAACTCCATTTCTGCACTGACACTACCCACTGGTACACCAAAAAAAGCATCCTTCCCCCCAGGGCAGACACCCACTGCTATACCTTTTCTCCCTAAGAAACCCCTAACATGTTTCTTTCACGTATCCTTCAATTGCTATTAACAACCAACTACTCCCACTCTCATATATGAGCCTATATATGCCCTGCATGTTGTACATCAGGATGAGACTATAAATTCATCCAGGCAGGCATCTGCTTAACCTACGTGTTCTAAAAACAGGGGGATTGGGTCAGACTGGTTTGTTTTCAGCTGAGGGGGAGACAGGCAGAAAGAAAGAAAATAACCATAAGATAAAGATGAAAAGGGAAAACAAAGGACAGTGGACTGAAGGTAAGCAAGGAGACATGGAAAGGATTGCTGAGGAGCGGGACTAGAGAGGCAGCTAATACATTTGATGAAAATGCAACATTAGCAAGCACAGTATGATTTGACAAGTGTGAACAAGCCTACACCAATGTTAAAAAGCTCTACATCTGGCAATGTGTCAATGTTTAAGCAGCACTTTCCCTCTCCTTCCCATGCTGGGATTCTGCATCCTTGATATTCCCTCAGATCCACTTCTAAGCTGCTTAGGTCTACAGGAATACATTTGTAGAGGTGGATTGGATGGAGGACAGATATAAATTGGTTGCAATTACAGTTCCTATCACTCCCTCCCCAGGTTACCCTATTACAAAAGAAGAGATCAGCAAAACACTGCACAATGCTGCTACACCCCCGAACACAGGGAATCATTTAAACCAGAAATGTTTGGGTTAACCACGTGGCATTTAACCTACCTATCCCCCTGTGTGTATTACTTTTACTCCAGCAAATATATGGCAATGAGATCACTTGTCTTTTGGAGCACAGCAACAGTTCTGGGGCACTAAATTCAGCAGCTGCAGAGTCTGAACTCGAGCATGATACATATGTGAAAGGAATTTTGAAACTCTCCTCTCGCAGCTTTCTTCAGGAGCCCAGGTTGATATTTCCCTTAAGGAAAGCCAGGCTGCTCCCCTGTTCCGGTGTGAGGAAGCCTGTGTGTAGATACGCATGCAGATTTGATCGCTGCAGTTACCAGTACGTTACCAACATGCATATACACACAACATACACTTTTGCTATTTGCATGGACATTAAACTCCCAGATTTGCTGCATGTTAACACTTTTTAGGTTTATCCCATGTTATTTTCAGCTAAGGTTTGAACCTGCTCCTACAATTTAACCTGCTCAATCCCAACATTTTGTTCCTTTTACCTATGGGTGCACTGGTGGGCATCCATCATTCCCGACGAAGACAGCAGGTCTCAACCTTCTTACCTCAGTACAACCCAGAGAGCTCCATACTGAATAACACAAACTACCAAATCTCTTCTGCACTTTGCTTTGGAGCTACTGTGGAAACAAAATATAAATCCTCAATATTTCATCCTGCATGAGCTACATTCAGTATCGTGCAACGTCAATTTAAAATAACCAAACCCACAGCAATACAAACTTCCTGTTACTTATCAAGCTTTCACTCCTGTAAAACTCATACGAGCAGATTGTTTTTAACTCTCATATGTTAAAGCATTTGGAAACTATCAGTCATTTGGAGGGGAGAGAGAAGAAAGGAAATTCCCAAGGTTTGGCATGCAGGGACAGATCCAGGCCCTGGTTAACAGGTGCAACTGGTGCTGTTTTTGCCAGATTTATTCTTGCTTCCAGCAGGACAGAGCTGAAAAATCATGGGCCTAATAAACCAGATTGATCATGCAGATAAAAATAGGCGCTGTCTCCTCGGCACTGTGTGTCCTGTGCTGCTGAGGAGCTCCGCACAACTCTCCTGGTTTTGACAATAAAATGGTTCCCATGGCAACGCCATCTGATGTCACAGAAACAACGTCCATGAGGTCATAAATCCTTCCAAGGAAACCACAGAGGAGGCTCAAAACTTCACAGATCTGTGATGGGAGGTTAATATTGGCTCCTTTGTCCTCTATGCCTTGGTCTCACTCGCCCGCCTTTTTCTTCCCCCCTCCTAAATATTTTATTGAACAAAAAAGTGGAAAGATTTGTCCCAGGAATTTCCTGTTGGCTCTCATCCAGAGAGCAGAGAACACCAGCAGTAATGTGAACAATGCAAGTTCCTCCTGGGCTTGCTTCGAGTAAGCTTCCAAGTTCTTCTCTAACTTGGCTGCAATATGACAGTGCTTTGGAGAGGTTATTGGGCTCCACAGCCAGGGGTTTGTACAGAGGCATTGCAGTTTTCTCCTTCCCCCTCCTCCAAGTTACAGGAAACCAACAGTTCATGTTAGTGAAATAAACATCCTACTACCGCACAGTGGAGAATACTTTAAACGAGTTGCTTTGCAAGCCAAAAATACAAACATGCATCTGCTGTAGGAGGAAATGAAGGACATTGCCAATGTAGGTGAGATGAGGCTGTCAGCCAAAGGTTATGTCAGTGGCCAGGCCCAGGCATTCCAAAGGGAAGAGCCGAGAACACATGCAGAGATCAGGTAGCTGTGAAATAACCTGCTTGCTGTTTGATTCCTGACCAGCAGTCAAAGTGCCCTCCAAAAGCAGTATGCCAGCAGCCCTGTGCACACACATGCCTGCATGCAGAAACATGCTGCTGCTTTCTCCTTCTCTCCACCTTGGCAGCACCAACCCATTTTCCTCCTGCAACTATCATCTTTTCCTCCCTGCACCCCAGGAATCAGGCATCTATTAAGTGGTTTGTAGAGTTTAAATAAAGAATTAGCCAGCTCATCAAGAATCTGCCTTCCTAGTCAAGAGAGAAATGTCAGCAGGCTTTCAGGTCATGTGAATAAGATTTGAAGAACTGAATTTTTAATATGTTTTATATGTTAATGCATATTTAAGAGTACAGACGTGTTTTTCACAGCTTCCATCCAAGGATCTCAAAACATCTTTAAATGGGTTTCTAGTTTAGACTTCATTCCTTAACGAGGTAATGCAAAAGACGTCTATCAGTGAGATGTATTCAAGCTCTCAAGTAGAGCATGGTGGCATAAAAAAAACCAAACAATGTCTTATTGTCAAGCTCAAACACCCCAAATTTACCAGTCAGGAACTTGAAAAGATACTTGCTCAAATTAGAAACTGTATTAAAAGAATACTTTTTAGGGTGACTTTTTATTCCCAGCCTTAGCAGTGCACTGAGTCGCTAGTTCAAGCTTTTTCCCCAGGCTGAGAAAACTAGGAGTGTGCCCTTGATGTAATGAAATAGATTTCACATCTTTGCATTACTTCAGGAGCTGGGACTTTTGGAATATACAACTATCCTGAGACTCAATAAAATCCTGAGAGCTGGCAGCACCGTGTTTAGGACAGGAAGTAATGAGTGGAAATGCTTGCACTCAAAACTCCAGGGATAGGTAGAATACAATTACTAAAGTATGAATTTACACCAGGCTGTGCTTAAATATGCTCTCTAAATAAAAAAAGGAAGTCTCTTAGGACCAGAAGAGGCAGAAGTTCTATGTGTGTAATACATCATTATCAACAAATACCTTGTACTTCAGCGTCTCCTGAAGTGATGCTGAAGCTGCAGGTCAGAACTGGCTTTGGGAAGACTTTCTACTCTGCCTTTGCCTCCTGCACTGTTTGGCATTCATCTGAGAAAATCCTGACTCAGAACAGAGATAACAGGATCACCACAAACACCATGGCTTTTATGCTAGTGGGATGTAACAGAGTAATGCAAAGCATTGCAATCAACTGTGAATAGTGGCTAGTCCAGACACAACCCCTCTCCAACCACCTATTTAGTAAGTGGAAGTTACATTAACTATACTATAGCATGATGCCTACAGGTACAGATTACTTTTCCATAACAACTAAACATATTTATAAGGTGGAAACGGGCGGTGGGGAAGTGCTTGGATGTGTATTTCAGACTGCTTTGTCTGTGGAGTGGAATTTCAGGCAAGGCTGTGGCCATCCTTCAGATGCTGGCAGCAGAGGGTACTCACCAGTGCTGACCTAAGAGTGCTATATATATACACTTATAGCACATATGTGGTCATGGAAACCACCACAAAACCGCTGAATTTTCAAAACCATGATATACATTTCAAACTATTATATCAAGTGGCTTTATACTTCCCTGCTAGGGTGCACTAGCCTCTTTCTATACCATTCACAGCATAGTTACTATAGTAACTAATGCATTGCAAAAGAGAGGAAGAAGCTAAAATAAAAAAACCCAAAACCAAAACACCAACCTTAAAACACGATGAAAACCAAAGAAAGGAGCTGTCTTTACAAAGCCAAAATACACACTGGGAAGAATGCAGGCATAGCTTAATGGCCATTGCTTTGATCACTCAGGATGTTGTCACTTCAATTCCTGGCAAATGTTTAGCCCAACAGTGCCGTGGCACTTGGCACTGCAGGAACTGGGCATACCTAGACTTCATGGCACAAAGACATTGCTGCCTTCATCAAGATGCAGAACTGCATAAAGGATTTCCTCCATCCTCCAAATTAATACTAAAAGCACTAAAATCCATCAAAATCTCCACAGCTTGTATTACATGGAATGAACTCTGGGAGGGGAGATCTGTTTCTGAAATCAATGAAGAGTTTAAAATTCCACATTTTCAAGTTTCATGTGCAAAGCTTTAGCAGGGAAGTGTGGGAGTGGTAGATCAACACACAAAGTCATAGAAACTGCTACATATTACATACTAAAGAGAAGAAACTGCAACAGAACATAAGGTTCTCTCAACTCAGGAATTAAGAGCTTCATGCATCACTTTACCTGCATGTATCTGTACATCCACACAGTGTAGAGACTGATTTTCCACTACCACATGCAAATCTTCATGTAAAACTATTTTATCAGGACTGTACTCCTTTCCATTGCCATTCTACAACTACACAATGCAAATTAGCTGTGGGACAGTAAAACTAGGTATAAAAATAGGAATTCAAGAGCTTCAACTAATTCAATGTTCTGTTGCTTAAGGATATTCCTGATAAAGCCTATAGCTCTCTGTGTCAGCAGTTCTCTTTCCTCAGCCCTCTTTGATACTTCCCAATAGGAAAGCTATCATTTAGCACCTTATGGTCAAATTACTATTCTGTCCCTTGGCGTCTCCATGACACTGTCAGGAAAAGCCACTCTCCCCATCATACAGTGGAGAGTCATTTCAAGGATGATTCTTGCAACTGACATTTCCCAACCACTTTTTAGAGGGTGTGAAAAGCAGCAAAAATGGTTTCTGCTACCTCTCTTGGGACTGGATAGGCTAAGCCATAAGCCATTCAAAAAGCCCCATGTCAACCACAACAAGCCAACCCATTTGGCTCAAAAGCAGACAGAGAATACATGGAAAACTGCCATCACCATCAGTTAAATTAAAAAACATCACAAACCACTTGAATTGATTTTTGAGGTTTGTAAAATATGTGCAAAATGAAAGGAAGTCTTAGAAAGTTTCCAAGTTCGAAAACAAAGGTTTTGCCACCCGTTCTTTTGGATGGCTGCACCAAACAGGGCAGTGATATCAGTTTC
The DNA here is from genome assembly GCA_025447955.1 of Psilopsiagon aurifrons. Lineage (NCBI taxonomy): Eukaryota > Metazoa > Chordata > Aves > Psittaciformes > Psittacidae > Psilopsiagon > Psilopsiagon aurifrons. The sequence continues at coordinate 12,500 of JAOEHY010030437.1, read as the reverse complement.
AGTGTACTTCAGGTATCTAAGCCTTTTATCCCACTAACCACTGAAGTAATGGGTATGGAAATGACCCTTGAACAACCAGTGAGGGAAGCACTGCACAGAAACTGGACTTGTAGCCCCTTGTTCCCTCCTTACCTACAATCTCAGGGGTAGATTTTAGACTTACTACAAGAAGGAGAGAAACTGCATTTCCCAATCAGCCAAACTGAATCACATAAAAAGCACCTGACAAAATGTTCTGAGCTTTTCCCAGTGAACCTGGATTGACAAGTTCACCTGTATTTCTCATTCCTTTTGATACTTCTTTCCCCTCCACACACAGCAAAGATAGCACATACTCTTCAGACAGTCTAATATTTTTTTAATCAAAAGGAAATCAAAGAAGAGGCAATGATGTACATCCCTTCTGGGGAAAGGAGAAGCTTCATTCCTCTCCTGTCTTAAAATAGCCTGATTGAACTACAATATTTGCATTACAATTCTGGGTCAGCTGCACCATGGGATTCCGGTGCAGATCTGAGGCTTGTTTAGTTTTTATTTTCAGCCGTGTAGATTTTTCACATTATATCCATTCTGCTGCACATTCCTCCTGATATTCTATATCAGTGCAGTTTGGAATAATTGGAGAGATTTACTCCCTGGATATTTGGAGGAGGAAACAAGGCCTGCGGCAGTTTCATTCATTGGAAGTGGAAATCTTTGCTGCAGAGGATCAGGTGTCAAAGTAGACAAAAGAGCCTTTGATTCTTTTCAAACAAGGATTCAGATTCTGCTATTCCCTACTTCTGTATCAAATCATCGCACTCTTCAGTACAGCACTCTGGTTTTACCTGCAGTACAGAAAACGAAGAACAAGTCATGCTTATAAGGTGTCACCTGGTAAAACATCCCTGTCAACAACCGCTGAACAAATATCTCCTCTAGCTCAGCATAGGTTTCCAATTCATTTCACTCTCTTCACACACTGTATGTCAAAATCTTGAACACAGTTTTATCAGACTAATTTGCAAGCTTATCCCCTGGGTAACTCTTGATCTGGTGATAGGTCTTGGTGGGCAGCCCATGTCTACACTTCAGGCTGAGTGACTTAGTAACCTACACGAGGTGTTTTTACACTTCTCTTCCGGCAGCAGTGACTCCAGGTAACGTACAGACCTTCCAAGGGCCCATCTACGCAGAGCTGCTTTTCCTCCTCATCTCACTCCACTAGCTTGTGTGTAAGCAGCAGAGCACTTGGTGAGCACAAAGGGGAATTCTGAGTATTAATTAAAGCTATTTAAAAGCATTCACTGAAAAGCACTGCAAGAATTATCTGCCATATATTGAAAGAGTGAACAAATCCATACAGTGACAAAAATTAGAGACTGAAGAGACTATCTGGTCCCTAATCCTGAGCAGCACAGCAATTAGTGTATTCTAAGAATGTTATTCAGCCTTAGCCAGTGACTGCGCTTCTATTACTTCTACCACATTTCTTAGAAATGTGCTTCTCTCTACGCTGACTCAGAGGCAAGAACAAATTTCATCATCTCATTTTACCTTGAGAAATTACACTCCTTTGTATCATCGTTAATAGGTTTTCCCCAGAGTTTTGCCTTTGGGATTTATGCTGCATGTTCTGGGGTGGATTTTGCAACCTCACAGCATTTGTGACTGTCTGAAACATTTCTGATTATCAGCCCATTGCTCTCTTAGATTTCTCTTCCAAGCTGCACATAAAAAACTCTTTTGATTTGCCTTCATGAATCAAACCTCCAGGTATTTCATCTTTTGAGTTGATGCTGATACGATTTTCCCTTACTTTGTAAAACTCTTCTTGTACTAGAACTTGTACACAGGCTACAATGCATTTTAGGGAGGAAATCACTGCACAGAATCTGACTGCAGCAAATGAAAAAGAATACAATCATTTTTTTCCAGAAGAAGCCAATGTTCCTGCCTCTGCGCCACTGACAAAGACATTTTATTTTCATTAGATAGCTTGTCCTTACCACACTGCTGCAGTTTCAAAGTGAACCTGCCAGCGTACTCACCTTCCTTTTCTGAGAAGGGAAAACACTAGGATTTAGTTTGATAGCAAAAAATCTTTCCATTTATTAACATAAGAAATGGTCTAGACAAGGCCAAGCAGCTGATGAAGCGCAATTACTTTTGCCTATTAATAATACATGTGCATGTCCTGTTATTTTTGGTATTCCTTTATGATCATTACTGATACACTGATACATTAGGAACCTCACTCACTCATTCCAACATGAGTGTGATCTGTGTCACGCAAACAGAGGGGGGGAAAGAACCACGGGGCACTACTCCAGCTTCATGGCTGTAGAAGACATTTGATTTTCTGTAATATTAATTTCTGATGAAGACGCCAGAACATGACACACATTCAGGACACACACCAAATCAATTAAAAGCTGGCTGATAGGGCTTAAAATGGAAAAAGGCTCCCCCTCACACCCTGCCTGACATGAGTCTTTGCCTGGAGTGTCTTCTTGATATATAATGTATATTCTACAGCAACAAAAAGATCCTTTTTTCAGCTACCTAAACAAGTCTTTCCCACTTCCCCTTTCCCTCTGTCTCACTGTCACACACAGCCGAGACCTGAGATGGAAAAGCCACAGTTACCTCCTCAGAAGAAAACAGCAACAGCATTTCATGTATATTAATGAAGCCGCATTAAACATCTTTCACTGCGACTGAGAAAAAACAGTGTTTGAAACCCGCGAGTTACTGTGGAGAGGGGGGAGAGAGAAGGAGTAACATTACAGAAATAAACACAACAACAGCCTGAACAAGCCAAGGGCAACACACAGATTTTTCACTTCCCTCACGCTCGCATCTGTAATGGAGAGAACACATCACAAGTCTCATCAGGTTCTCTATCTGCCTAAGAGCACGACACTCTTGAGTACTTCTTTATGGTTTAATTTTGGTTAATGTTATCATTGCTAATATCCACTCAGAAGCATGGAATTAAAATGTATTTTTGTTACTACCATCACCTTTCTCTGTTTGGCAGACTGATTATTTAGTCTTCCTTTCTAACGGGACTTGAAAGCAATATGATGCGCAACGCTTCTTGTGCCCAAGGTGTCTCTGCTCAGTGTTGCCCAAGGCGGTTTCATGGTTAACTTTCACTCCCTCTGCTGGCTCGCAGGCATCAGAGCACAAGAACTATTTTGTTCAGGAACTACAAAAAATGAAATGTGTTTACTATGGTTTTTATATAAAAATCATAGCAAACATGACATTTAAAGGAAATTCCTAGCACATGAAACCAGTTCTGGATACACCGTGTTTATGTATTCTCAAGTTTGAATGTTTCTGTTTCCCTGGACCTTCCAAGTCACTCTTCAGGGCTTTCAACCAGCCACGTAGACAGCCCAAGGCTGGCAGCCCAACAGTCAACACTTGAGTGTGTCTGTTGCCAGCCTCAAATTCCATGTCATAGTGAGACTCTTAAACCATCCAACTTTTACAGGAAAAAGAGTACATTTGACATCATTATCAGCCAAGACTATGAAGATCCTTTGGAGAAAATCAGCAACAGTTAAAACTGTAAAGAGATAAGTATGAAAGATAGATGATGAGCAATCCAACAGTGTGCAGCAGGAGGAGATCAAGTAATCCTCTGAAGAGCAAGGCAAGCTCAAATTGAATGATTCAGTCATGCAGCCCACAGCAAAGTGTTGCCAACAGCAAACATGACTCCTGGTGATACCATAGCCCTCTCAGCCCATCCTTCATGGTTCTTTTTTCCTTAATAATTGTGGAATTCATAAAACCAAGGATACTCACAACCATTTTGTAGCATTACGCAAGAACAATCTCACCATCTGCATTTAAAATACAAAGGTCTTTTTCAACCTTACAGCTGGTCCTTCTGCTCTTCCATCATCGCAGCTGACAGCGCTGACAAGTTTATCTATCTTGACTGGATTCTCCCTAGCTCAGCAATAATTGCTGACGAGTATCTCTCTGCTTTCAAAACAAGCTGAACTCTGGGTTTGCTGCAAAATCCTGTCTGGAACGACCACAAGATCCTGTACTCACCCTGGATCTGTTCTAGAAGAGTCTGGGTTTATTTCTGCTGCTCTCCAAGATAGAATTGGATCTCCAACAGCAAGAGCAGTTCCCTCAGGGCTGCTTGCAGAGGAGCCTGGGAACCCACTGACATGCTGATGCAAAAAGGCCTGACCTTCCATCTCACTGTAGGTCACCTTCTGTCAAAGCCTTCCTAATACTGGGAAGATGCCAACAGCCCTCCTTGGAGTTTGTTGGGTCAGCATCAGCAACACCAAAATAGAAGACTTTGGATCAAGAGGTGTGGACACAAACCTGTTACAATGTTCTCTCAGTATCTATGGCAAAATGTGCACACAACCTGGCGGATAAGAAAAAGAGAAAGCTCAAAAAGGATCAATTAACACCTTCTCATCACTTAAAACTCACAGCTGTTGCTCTGAGGTGGTCTGTTTGCAAATGGCAGTATGCAGAGATGGGAAAACTGGAATGTCACATTGAAAGAGTGGTCACCACCAGCCACCACAACCAGTAATGACAGAAAAGCCTCCAGGAGCTACAAAACCTGAGGGCCATAAGAGGTGTCTACAGACAAAGGTTATGGTAATGACAAACAGACCTAATGCACTGCGTTCGGAGCAAAGCAAAATCCAGGCCTGTCATGCACACGTGAAGCATTGCTGGAAGGCTGCAGGGACAGAAAACCAGAAATGAAGGATTTTAAGGAGTCTTTTAAAATGACTGTATTTTTCAGCTCCTTAACAGATCCCATCAGATCAGATACATGCATACAGAGGAAGTGCATACACACAGAAGTACATACATAAGTACGGATGAGAACGTTCTGAAAATGGTCCCTGTGGTTGAACTCCTGTTTGGGTGGCTTTTCAAGAGACACACTCATGCAGTAAGAGTATGGTTTAGGAATGTAAACTAATGTCCCTGATACCAACATCACCCAGCAGGTCAGTGCCACTGAGTGCAGTGGCTGCTCCTGCAAGGTGACCTTCTGCTCTCTTGATGTGGCAGTAACATGATCTCTGCAGAAGGGCACAGCTCATCTCAGAAAGTCACTGCAGACAGAACCACAGCTACCAAAACTGAAGAGCTTTGCCTTCAATACACTAAATGAAGCCCCCTTGATGCAAAAGTACTATTAAACTACCTCCAAGATGAGCCAAAAAAGCCCCATGGGACTCTACAGGTATGATAAATCGGTAGAAAGAGTCTATCAATTTCAGAGGCCAAACATAAGCCCATAGGTCACATATTCTTCAGACCCTAGCGTCTACAACACTGACAACCACACATTAAGAAATAACTTGTACCCAAAAGGAAGTACAGTTAAGTTGACCATTATTTTATATACTAACTTTACTGGACAAGCACTATGTAGAGTGCAACTTGAACTACATGCCCCATCCTGGCAACCTAACACACTTGAACGGATGGTACTTCACTTGAGACTGCTGCCAGACTCCCCTGTGTTGGCATAAAGGTTGAGAAAGACCTGCTCAGAATTTACCTTGGCTCCACAGGATCAGTACAGAAGCATGTGCCAATATGGGACCTGGCCAAATGTGTAATCTGAGTAGATTAGAAGCAGCCCTTTCTACATTTCAGTCTCACGGAGTCATGCTTTGGATCTCGTTTTGGAGCAAGAACTCTGTGTCTAAATGAACAGATGCACAAGAAGAAAAAGATGAGCAAGAACGAACGTTCCTGGCCTTCTCCCACTCTGTCTACGGTAGATGGATAGAAATGGGGCAGAACAAAGCCCAGGCCCACCACAAGCCCAAAGGTACAACCTAGTATAAAAATATGGAATCACATCCTGAAAGAGCCCAGTCCTCCCTGCTCCGCAGCAACATCGACTTGTGCTTATACAAATTCTTTTGAAATCCTTCAAAGTCCCCAAGAAATCTATTTCAGCACTTTATTACCATTATAACTTCCTCAAATCTTGCCTGAGGCTTCCCTGAACAGCTGTAGACCGGTTTTTCATATTTCATCCACCATGAATTGAAGAAAAATGGATTCCCTTCCTCTTTACATCAGCCTTTTATGCACTCAAAGACTTATATCAGGTCCCTTTAATATTTGGATAAAGAACTGTATTTCTGCTTTTGCTTCAGAGAAACAACCAACACTATTTGCAGAGTCTTCCCCAGGTTACTGAGCTCTAAATCTCCACTAGTAACCTGCACATCCAGGTATCTTCTTGTTTCACCTTATAGCACATTCCAGGAGTTCAAGATCATGAAGATCTCTACCAATCTTACTTGTCAAATTGGATCCCATGCAGGCACAGGAGACCTTACCAGGAAAGAGGAATAGACTACTCACAGGCCTCAATTTGCCATTATACTTCACTGATTTGGAATGTGATAGCTGTTTATGGTGCTGCAGCTTCAATTCCTGCTGTTCCAGCTGGGATCAGTTGCCTGCCAAAGTGTAAAGCAGTTGGAAACTTTGTGGTGTCTGGGACATAGGCTTTATATTCACTGAAATTCTGTAGTTTGCTGCACATAAATCAGACATGTATGAACTGATGATTCCTCCCTCTTTGATGGAAAAGGTCTTTGTGAAGACTCTGGAGGCCACTCTCAGGTCCATACTACTGTACAGTGTTAAGTCCACAGAGAAGGTAAAATGTGGACAGCTGAGAAATCCCTTCTCAGTGCCAACCTCACTTATTCATTTACCCAACCACTGCATGTTGCAGCTTCATTCAGCAGAACTCATTCTAATAAGGAAGAGATTTCAGGTAGTAATTCTGCTTTTTCTATGCAGCATTGATGCTAAAGTTAGAAATGCTCAGTGAAAGGTTTTCTTCTGATGTAGGTACAAAACATAACTGGAACACTCAACAATACTGTAGGTCTCACAAATGGGAACAGCAGTGACTGAGGTCTGGCCCATAACTTCAGCTGAAAAGACATGTGAATTTGGGAGGACCAAATCACAGTGTCTCAAGAAAAGTCAAAATCTATGTTTGCTAGAGAGACACTGTTCTAGTGCTTCAGGGGTTTGAATCAAAACTCTTCATGTGAACTCTTCAGAACCTCAGGATCACTGCAATAAATTTGTAGGCATACACCAGAGTAATAATTAACACTTAGAGGTTTTAGGGTTTAACTAAGTAATCAGAGGGACACTGGTGTTCTCAACCTGAGAGAAAACTGAAGGCAGGGATTACCTCCTGCAACATGCTCAAAATAGAGCAAAATAACAGGAATACTGACGAAATAAAAGCCTTGTTCCTCCACAGTGGTCCTGGAACAGCAGAACATGAGTACAGCGGCAGGGACTGCACTTGCTGGTGGTGCATTAGTGCTCCATCACCTCTGCTGCTGAGGTGAACCATTACTTACTCAAAGTGCTCTCTTGACATCTCCTTCTGGGACAATGTACCCATCACTTCTGAAGGGTCGTTTGGAAGATTCTTCCCTTTCTGTTGGACAGTCCCCTGGGTTTCCACACCTCATGCATTATGGATAGGATCTTAATGGAGACTGGCTGTCTAAGCACTACTTGCTGAGCCTCTCAGCTCAGAATAGCCATTGCTGCTCAGTGCTTTCTGCTTCTCCTTCATCTTGTGTATGTCAGTTAGACTCAAATTTATTTTCTATTCTATCTGTCTGAACCCCATGAAAACCCAATTCTGCTGATTACCAAAAGCTTTCTCTAAATGAAACTCCTTTCCCTGTAAAGGTTCTCCCAGATCCAGAGGCAAATCAATCTGCAGTTACCTGACATGTTGCCAGCCTATGCCACTTGGACTGGTCCCCTCACTTGGTACTGAGCCTCCAGCTCACTGTCACCCCTTGGTGCTTTGCAACCCACCACTGTGTTGTCCATCTCTGCCTTGCTCAACAAAAAATGACAGTTCTTGGGCATAAACATCCTCAAATAACATATCTTTAGTGTAGCACAACACCAGAATGTTCTCTGTAGTACTGGCCACACATGCATTAGCTCTAAGAGTCAGTGGTCTCCGCAAATGCACTGATGGTTTACCTCCAGACAGAAAAGAAACTTGCTTATAATGTATTTGTATCAATAGGCAACTAATATCTAACAACCTCTTCGTGAAAAGTCTCCTGAATTATAATGAAGCTTTGTAGCTATGTCCTAATCCTCTCTAGCTAAGAAACTTGGGATATTTTAGGAAGGTTTATGGTCACTGTTGTTACAGATATAAAGGAATGGGTTTTTCTTTTCTCTTAAGAGAAAAGTAAGAGGTAGAAATCTTTTTTCTCCCAGAACACAATCTCAGTTGTCTATGACTCCTTGGAAAAGAAAAGAAATAGCTTCAAGATGGAGCAGGGAGGCTCTCTTCATCACATCTTGTCCTGGCAATTACTCTAGCTGGTAAAACCAGCTGTTGTTTTGCAAGTTATGTCAGTGCAGCTTGACAATAGACACCAAAATTGTCTAACTTCCATGAATAGAGGAACTTCTGCTTTCTCCTGGCTGTTCAGCCATCCCTGTTCTTTACTACAAGTGGATATCAAAACTATTCCTATTAAGATACAACACACTTTGACAAACAATTGGCAACAGAAGGCACTGCAGATATAGACAATGACAGAACTACCTTTGAAATCAGGCAATCTGAGTAATACTCGAACTCTAGTACATTGATGCTGAGGTTGTTTCAACAGTCATGTTGAAGGACTGATGCAGGCACGAACATTTCTCTCCCCAGAGAGGCTCTGTTGGGAAAAGGCCAATTCCCTCCTGAAGCGAAGGAACCACACAATGATCTTGGCTGGAAGTGAGTTTACTAACATATTACTTGCTGGAAGGTGCATTTTACTTGTAGTGTTCTTAGCACAGTAAAGCATGTGCAAAAAGCACAATGTGATCTCCTCCTCCTCGTGAGTTCTCACCTGAAGGTTTTTACATGGAGGAATTTCCCTTTTTATCAGCCCCATATAAAGGCAGCAGTGGAAACATTTCAGGCTGCTCACAGAAATGATACCTAGCCTTTCCTCAGCTGCTCTGGTTTTGCTGTCTGGAACCCACACACAAAGAAGGAACAGAGTCAGACTAAAATGATTAAGAAGCCATGACAGAGATATAGGAAGTAATTAAAACTTATTTGGTAGTTAGAAATAGTGAATTCTTTGCAGCAAGACTATGCCTACCTATTGTAAGAACTGCAGCAGGCCTTTGTTGAGCTATATAAATGAGCAGCAAATGTAGTAAAAAATGTAGTAGATGATATAATTATAGTATAAAAGTTGTCCATTACCTGTAAAACAGCTAACAATAAATATAATGGTATTTTATAAAACGCACATATGGAATTGTAGCATGATAAAGTGTGAAAATAGGCAATAAAATGTCTTTATCATTCAACCTCAGCCACTCACCTGTGCTCTGTACACTAACCCTTCTCTCTAAGGATTTATTCAATTCTACACGCTAGGAGAAACACGTGCTGCTAAAAGTACAGAATACGAAAAACAGCCAGAGGACTCTCTTGCTTTCCTTTCTCTTCCCCTGGTTACACAGATCCAAAGTATAAGATGGTAATAGTCATTCTTGCAGTAATGCCAAGTTTAAAAGTCTATGGCTCTGATCCTCAAGGACTGGATATGGATGCTGTAAAGCAACTGACCCATTGCTGACCAGTCCAGGGAAAGTCCTAATTCCTGAGACAGGAAAAGCAGAGCAGCCTCAAAGCACTTCCTTTCAGCCACTGGTTCCAGCTTAACAAAGCTTTCTGCTCACATCATGATGGAGAAAATCAGGGCTGCTGCTTTTTCCATCTATGAGCAACACAACTTGGTCTGAACTGTGGCTGCAGCCTCTGGGCATCGGCAAAGTTCATCTGAGTTCAAAAGAAGGTAGAAAGCCATATTTACTTTGGGGAAATCCTGAGTAAAAATAGCATGTGTGTGTGTGCTCTGTAACATATGCACAGTGAGCTCAACACATCTGGGATATGTAAGACCTCTGTAGCTTGCTTGCAGCAGTGCCTGCTGCTCTGAACAGGCTGCTGGACTGCTGGAAATCCAGGGAAATGGATAAAACCCTCAAATACCGTCCAAATAATATAATTTGGAGAGGGAAAAGACAACAAAGCCAAGATGACACACATATATGGTTGTCTTAAAGACATCAAAGCCAAGATGACACACATATATGGTTGTCTTAAAGACATCAAAGCCAAGATGACACACATATACGGTTGTCTTAAGATGAGGAGATAACACTAGTTGTTACTTACCTTAGGCAAGGTCAAATACATGAGCCCAATTTTCCTTAGTGTAACACCATTTTTCTTTCTTACTTCCCTTCACTGGCTATCACTGTTACTTTCTTAAAGCTTTCAGCACTTAAAGACCCTTTATCCTAAAGGATATGTATGACACAGACTTACTGCTCCCTGTGTGAACATTTTCATATTGGAATAAGCATATCCATATGGTGAGATATGCTGGGATAGATAGAGCATGGAATCACCCCTCTGTGGGTAGGCAGGTCAGCAGAATCTCCTATGTGGGCAAGGCCAGGAAGATGGGCTCCATCACGCAGCCCCAGGATGACACGCTTTTCCTTCTAGATCTGGGAGCAAAAGGCAGTCTTTCAGTGTTAAGCTCTTTTTCAAACCTTAAGGAGCAGGTTGGACAACATGCCCATGGAGCCTTGGGGAACATGGTCTAGTGTGAGGTGCCCCTGCCTATGGCAGGGGGTTGGAACTGGATAATCTTAAGGTCCTTTCCAACCCAAACTATTCTATGATATCCTCCTGTTCTACACTCTTGACCGACACAGTCAACCAGTTTCTAATGAGCTCTTAAGTACTGATTTCCATGTCTGATGAATTTTTAGGTAAGAGCCTTATGATCAAACAGAAAAGCACTTTTGAAAGCGTGGAAATGAAGGTACTTTTGAAAATCTCTGTGTATTATTATTCCCTGGCATGATGACATTGGAATGAAGAGGCTGACAGAAGCAAAGAGCTGGATAGCACAGTTTGCAATGGCTTGGAAAGTTCTGTAGCACAAAAGACAAACAGCAATATCAAGCAGACAGCTAAAACCAGAAACCAAAGCAGAAAGAGGGGAAAAAAAGGTTGCTTGAGCACACAAACACACATTTAAAAGACCTCATTGGTAACCAGGACAATGAGGCTTTTGTACAAGGGAAATAAATTAGACAACATAGTGCCTATCCCTCTGCACAAAGACCTGCATTAAATGAATTGATTTATTAATAAATCAGGCATCAAGAGCTACTACAAACTGTCCAGGAACTCACACTGCTGCTCCCTTAGGATGGGCGTACAAATGACATACTATTGGTTCAAGCAGTCAGAATTGTATCTTCTCTCACATGAACACCATAAGCTCTTTACAGCAAGGAGCCAGCACAGATTCTTTTTTTAGCCTAAATGCTCGGAACCTTTGCTTTTCGAACAGGACAGTTCTAATTCTATCTCCAGTTAACCACACAGCCCCAAGTGCCTGTGAAAGGCAGGAGTGACATCTGTATGGTTGCAGAGGCCACAGATTGGTTCCATATTCCAATTACTACATCTCATTACAATGAAGAAAAAGCACTTCTTTTTTGAGTCACAGATGTGAACAAAAGATCTTGTGGTTAAAGGATTCACACAATCCAGAGGCCTGGATTTCTTTCTCCTTACAACTACATTGCAGACTTCCAGGGCAATAACACTCCCTTTATTCAACTGAGTATTGGAAGACTTGTTTATGAAGCATTTTGAAGCCCTAATTTAAATGGCACAAGATACATAAAATACATTACAAGCAGAATTTTTACCATCACAGGTTTGAAAGTTTGAAAAGAGGAGGTATTAAATTTATTCTGAATGGCTGAGGTGCTGTGTTAACTTCACTTTTAAATAGCAGACAATTAAGGGATGCTAGAAATTCCACAAAATGTAATTCTGCATTAAATCATGGTTATGGGAAAATAGTCTGGACAAGACAATGGTCAATCCACACAGTTCAAACCTTCCACTCTAGGTGCAGGATAAGGAACAAGGTCAAGGGACATGGGCCTTCAAGCACAGAATTACCCTCATGGTGCAGGAGTCCTCCTTGCCCAGTGAGACTCAGGGGGACAGCGCTCTTTCAATAGGGCTTTTCATCCTACATCACTTTCGAAATCACTGACGGACTGGAGAAGTTCATGAGATTTACTTAGAGAGAGGGGTTTAAAGGAATACAGAAAAATATTGCTGGGTCTGAATCTCTCACTGAGCCTCGAGAGCCCGAATACCTGAAATGCTCAAACACCTTCTGATTTATTGTTCTGTGAAACAATCATAGAATCCCAGCTTGGTGTGGGCTGAAGAGACCGCAAAGCTCCTCCAGCTCCAACCCCTGCCATGAGCAGGGACCCCTTCCACTGGAACAGTTGCTCCAAGCCCCTGTGTCCAACCTGACCTTGAGCACTGCAGGGATGGGGCAGCCACAGCTTCTCTGGGCACC
>JAOEHY010030436.1:0-49291 GCA_025447955.1 Psilopsiagon aurifrons | reverse complement strand
GAAAAAGAAAACTTGGGGGGGGGGGGGTAAAACAGTAGATCATCATCGTTTGTTCCAAACTACAGCACTAGTCAAGGTGCCTTATTTTTCCACTATGATGCATGCACCCTTTTCGTTAACTTTCTGACCAACTTTTAATTGAGTAACTTTGCAGAGTTGGTTCATGGTAAGTGTCAGTATAACTGTGACCGAAACTATCAGTGCTATGACATGCCAGTGTCTCTGCCCTTCTCTGGGAAGATCTCTTCAAAAGCTGGAGGCAGAAGCCTGGTGGTTTTGATCTAAATGAATCAAGACCTACAAACTGATCAGCCCTAGAAAACAAAGCTGTACGAATACAGCTAGTATTTGAAGTCTTAATGAGGAGCAGCCCTACAAGTCAAGCATATAGCTAAGCCTAAAGGAGGTATGCAGAGTGTGGAGGCGTGTTTGCTGTGATGACAACCTGCTGTGAGTGACTGCGTGGTGCTGTAGTGTGACCGCTGGATGCTTGCTGTGCTCATGTCTCAGGCATGTGGGGAATACCCAGTGCTGGTGGGGCCCTAGGCATCTCCTGTACATCTCCCTACACACCAGCTCTGCTGTCCCAACAGCGTGACTGCTCACCAAAAGCCCTATGGTCTGCTTGCTTTCCAGGTTGCAAGGGTTTCTCTTAACCTCTGTGACCCTGTGAACTTCCTAATGCTGTGGTTTTCTTGTTTCTGTGTTCACAAGCTGGTGTGCGCTCTGGATGTGCCTCCTCGGAGGAGAAGTGGTGGTGAACTTGAGAGTGCATCCTCCTTCCAAATAGTGCTTCTTTGGAGTCCTGATTAAAAGCATCATTGGCTCAGCTGAACTGGCCATCTGTTGGGTTAAAGCTCAGAAGGAAGAAATACATGATGTCCATGTTCTGATTCACCAAGCTTTATTTTTCTTCCCAATTTAATTGGCAACTACCCATCAGTGAGGTAGTGACAGTCAGAAGAAAGCATCTGGATAAGAATGGTGATGTTGGATGTGATTTGTAAATGCATCCTTTTTGGGTTGAACTTTTCCTTGAGGTATCTTATTACCTTGATAATCTTCCTGATCCTAGCAGCAAATCTCAACTCTGTTTATAGGGAGGCTATTCAACTGTTGGGACCACTGTACTGATTGGAATACTAATGGAAGCTTTTCCACTATTCCCACGTTTCAGAGTATTTCCTTTGTACATCTCTGTGTGAGTGGTGTGGCACACATGGGGTCTATGCAGAAGATCCCCAGGAAAGCCAGCCTTGGATCCTATGGTTTCCCTTTCTAAAGGGCTGCTGTCATCTATTTTGCCGAAACCTAGTTGTCAAAATGCCACAAAATTTTCTTCAGATGGTATATGAAGATATTCATTATTTTTTTTTAATCAGGGAAAGCTTCATTTTTTTATTCAAGTCTGCGTCCTAGGGAGTTAAAGTTGTAGTTGAAACAGACAAGAACAGTGTTGGTGTAAGTGGTTGGTGCTCTTTTACTTGGTGTGAAAGTTCCAGTTTGCCTGCTCTTCCAGGAAAGATGTAAAATGAAGGAGCAATACTTTGTAATGAACACAAGAAATAGTTCCCTAGAGCTTTCTTGGAAGAGAATGGGCCATTGGTCCACGCATTTCAGTGGTCACAGATAAAGAGCATAGGACTTCAAACTGCAGGCTTTGAAGTGGTAGAACTGTATTGCTACTTTTTGCTTTCCCAGGGCAGATCACTGCGGTTCCTGATAAACGGGAAGTCACTGTTAAATCACAAAACCGCCTTAATGGCATTAACTCCATCGAGTGCTGAATGGATTTCTTCTGGCTGGAAAGAAAAGCAGACTTCAATTTCATATTGCCTGAGGATGTTTTAAGCAGTCCTTTTTCCCCCTTTCACGTTGAACCTCTTTTCTTGCCTTCCACCTCCAACCCTGAAAGGGGCAGTAGGGGAAATCAGGGCAATTCTTGGATCAAGAGGGGAAGTTTTCCTAAGAGGATTTGGTCTGTACTAGGCTTTGTCTTCCCTACTGTGGCTGCATTAAGAACACCCGAAGGATTATTTATGGGGTCTAATAAAATATAAGCATCTGAGTAGTTTTGGATAATTAATTATCAATAGGGGTTTTGTTATTTCTGACTTGCCTATTTTTCTGGGCAAAATAATGTGAACTATTGGATTTGCTTTTCATCAGTGAGGAGCTTTTAAGATCTTAATCTTCTGATTAGAAAATCTGGATTGTTAATGACGTGAATCCCGAGGACTTCTGGGCTTTGAGAGCCGCATTGGTTTATGCTGGTTTCCCTCTGAGTTCTGGCATACATGGGACATTTGGTTTAGAAGAGTGCTTGTGGGATAGCTTTGACTTGCTAGCACTTGCATCCTGTGTTTTTAGGACTTGATTACTGTGCTGGTAGATGTCTTGGCCATGTGATGTTTGCTATGCTATGTCATGTGTGGTGTGTTGTAATCTATGGGGAATGTGCTTCGTCCAGTGAGCAAAGGTTGCTCTAAGAAGTTTGGCATAGCTTCAGCGAGGGTGTTGATTTGTCCATAAATGACCCATCAGTGCTTTTAGGCAGTTGGTACAGTATGTGACCCTTGCTTCTTATGAGTGTTTAACATAACACAAAAGGTGTTCTTGAAGTTTTTCGTTCCGTTAATATTCCATTAAAATAAAAACCAGATTATTCTGATCTAATTAAACTCATTAACAGTTAAGTCTCCTGGTCTTTTGTTTTCAGTTGATGTTTCTTGGTTAGTCAGGCTTTTTTGCAGGCTAAGCAGCATGCTAGTAGACGTGTATATATCTGGGGGGGAAATAAAAGCAGGTTTTGCCTTGTTTTCAAGTAATTGGCAGTGTCTAAATTATGTTATATGTTGGAAGATGTCTGCACTTTGCTTTCTATGTGGTCATATATTTAACATGCCTTGAAGGTAGACTTAAAAAGTTTGAAAAAGGACATAAGAGTCGGTGAGGTGGTGCTCATTCCCATCTCTCCACTGCAACTATATATGCAGAAACTACTGATGTGCAAACAAAAGATAATACAAAGTGATACAACTAGTAATTGTTCAAATTCAAGGCTTTGCTAACCTTCTGTTGATGAGTGTCATTTGTTTGAGCTACACCATGGGTTAGTTTGACTTATCTGTGACTAAGTAGCATGAGGATTAGATGCACTGGGAAGTTAGACTGCTGTAGATGTGATGATAAAAGTCAGCTTTCTAATAATGCGCACCAAGACGTCAACAAAAAAAATCATCCTGAACAGTGAAATACAATCTATTTAACATGCAAATTCAATTAAGAAGGGATCCGTTTAACGTACAATTAACTTGAGAAATTAGAGTAAGGAGAATAAAAGGAGGCTTAAAGATATAAATAAAAATTAATCCACAGTTGCACTCACTGGGATAAATTTAAGAGGACTAGCCATAATCTTAACCATCTGGAAGATGCCTCTTTAATACTACTCTAACAATATCATAGCGTTTGATAGTTAAGCATCTGGGCATTTGATGGGATATCACTGTTTCCCTTGAAGTCTTCCAGTCTTTGTCAGATGGGAGAAAAACCAAAATGGAGCAGTGATTGTTGCTTTCTAAGAGCTGCCAGCTGATGAGCAGTCCCTGAACTTTTTGTGTCGACTCTCTCATGCCTAAATTTAGTACTTGCTGCTTAATGCTGTGCATCTTGAGCCTGTTGGAAGCAAATGGCAAATCATCATCACTTAGTTTTATTTCTTGTGTTTAACTTGTTTTTGTGGGAAGAGTTGATTGTCTAACTGATGCCTTGTCACTGGAGCAGTTCAGTAGAGCTTGCAGGCTGAATGCTAGGCTGTTCTTATGTACCATGACTTTCAGTGTGCCGCATGCGCAAGAACATGCCCCTCGGGTTGTTCAGACTGGGGTTGTGGTCTCTACCTAAAGTGCAGCAAAGTCTCGTGGCTTTTCTTTGCCTTTTGATTTTCTTTCTGTAAGATAGAGGTTATAAATACCTTAGTTCATGTGATAAACACATAAATGTATCGGCTTTCGCGGATCCTAGATGTTGCTATGTGGATATAACTGTAGGACTTCAAAACAGCAGTAACAAAGCTTGCTGAAGACACGAGATTAGACAGCAAGTTGACAATGGCCCAAACTCTTGAGCAAAACGAGTCACAAAGCGAAAGAGTTTGTTAAGGTAAAAGCAAAACGTGGTGGTGGTGGTGGTGGGGGGCTGGTATGAGACAAGTTAGTGGCTGGAAAATGTAGGGCCAAAGTACTTTTAGCTTAGATCAAAGCTAAAGAACAATGTTTGGGTTGTAAAACTGTGGTGAGAGAACATGATTTAGTGGCCCCGCTAAACATGAATGATTTCACACCATCCTTGTACTTATCAGTTGGTTTAGAGACAGTGTGTCCCAACCATCTGCTGGCTTTGGTTACTCCTTGTCTGACCATTCTGCAATACTTTTTGGACTCAATCTTTGCCAGCTCTCAGAAAAATTACAGGTATGGCTGGTTTCAGCTAATTGTGATTACTGGGGCAGCCAACTGTGCCAAAGGTTTAAAGTGCACTGTGAGGAAGACAGCTTACTTCATCTTGAAGATCTCTGCCTGCATGAGGAAGACTGCTTACTTCATCCTTGAGACAGCTGCCCAGAATCGCCGGAGAGCAGTGCTCAGATGCCAAGAGGAGGAGACTTATGATTATAAGTTTCTGGAGCTAGTTATAATATTCCCTGTCTATACGTGGGAATTACGAACATATATAGGGCTAATTCAATAGTGAACGTATATAAACCTGTAACAAACGCTGCTCAGTGTGCCTCTGGCCACGGTCATACACCCAGTGCTGTTGCTTTTGCTTTATTGGCTTTGTCCCTCAATAAAACCCTGTTATGTCGGTTAGTGTGGAGCAAGCTTGTTTTTCACAGTTCATTAGTTGCATTGTTCCCGATTAGCAGGTTTAAGGAGCAGTTTTAGTGACTCAGGATCACGTGTTATTCATGTTAAATATTTCAGGTATCATCTGAAATGTCTCGCTGACAAGAGTTCTTGAACTTATTTTCTTGCTTCATTAGGGAAGTGGTCAATGATGCTTGGGGAGATGTGTGCAGTTTGGGTGGTGGGGAATTGAGACTGCAAATGATTCCTTACACATGGTAAAGACTTCTGTTTATGTTCAAGTTTGGTGATGCTTGCTCTGTTCAGGAGCTGCCAGCCCTGTTGCTGCAGCATCTGCTTGTCTTCACACATCCTTGTGTTGCACGTGGATCGAGAATGTGATTAGCAGCTCTAACACTGATCTGTAGACAAAATGGGGCTCGTCTGCTCTGTGCTTCTGTTGTAGGTTCTAGCCTCTGCATTTTAAATTGTAGAGAGTTGGGTTGGTTTAGGTTATGCTTTTTCAAAGACCAGTTGCGCCGTATCAGCACCAGTCTGGCTCCTGCCTGAGCAATGGTATGGCTGGGCCTTGGGTGCAGTTGAGGGGGTAGAATGAAGAAAGCAGGGATTATTTTGACATCATGATGCGATCGGCTTAGCATGCAGCTTAACATCACAGCTAAGCTATATTGAAAGCAGCGTCTGAGCTGGTAATGTAGCACAGTGATCTTAAAGACGGGTCTGGTGGACCCTTACCCCTCAGCCCAGGAAGCATCAAGTGCTATTGCTTCAAGTTTTCAGTTTACCTGCTTTTTGCTTGGCAGAATAAAAACGTTCTGGGTCCAGGTTTGGCCTAGATGCTTCTCACAGTTTGTGGCTGGAATTCTGTAAATGACCACTGATAATGTAATTGAATTTCTGCTGTTCCTTCCAGCCTCAGTATTGGTGATGCTCTCCTGTCCTTCTTGCGAGGTGGTCTACTAACCATGAAAATGAGAGTTTGCTTGTTTATGTGCTCCTGTTTGTGTTCTACTTAATTATATATACGTATATGTATTGACTTGATTGTAAATGAGCAGTTCAGTTTCTGAGGCTTTGAAGCAGACCCATGTGGCAGGAGTTGTAAGGATCTTCTCTAACTATAGGAGCATATCACATATAGTTCAGTTACACAGATAACAGCTGCCCTGTTAAGGACTGCGGTGAGTGATGAAAAAGTTGTGATATGCTTGTGGCTTTTTTCTTTCTTGTGGCTTTTTAGAGCTAGAAATAGAATTTGATTTGTGAGTGAAGGAAGTTGGTTCTTTGTATCCTTCAGTGTGTCAATTGGCTAAGGAAGGGTTTTGCAGCTGTAATCTATGTGATCAGGTTCAGGAAAAAAGCTGTTTCTTGGCTTGGGTTTGGTTGAACAACTGATTGATAGCAGAGGAAATTGTCATTCTTTCATAAGCCAGACTTCTCAGTGACACTGTCTAAGAGAGCATAATGGTGCAGGTGACTTGAGAAGGCAGCTATTTAGAGGCTGCTGTTCAGTCTTAGTTGACATGAAAATCGTGTTTCTTATGGTCTTACTTTAGAATCTGAAACAATTTTCTACAGTGACCTAAACAGAGGAAGACAATAAATTGAATACAACTTGGATGGGAAAAAGAAAGGCAACGCACACACACACCCAAAGAGAACCAAAACACCTTGTGTCTTCTTGATGCGGAGAGTCATTCGGATCCAAAGACAAGCCGCTTGTGATTGAGGTCAGCTTTCCAAACACTGGAAGAGCTGGCAAGGCTCTTTCTGCTGCACAGAGGAGTGTGTGAAACGGTTATCTGAGTTGCAGCTTGCAGGATGAGCCAGGCTTTGTATGGCTTCTTCTGAAATGTCTTCTAGCTGTTTGATCCTGTGTTTTGTTTGGGATTATGCATTTGGAAGTGGCGGGAATAAAAACTCAAGGTGTCATTCAAACTGACAGCTACTTTTCGATGTGGCTCACTGTGATAGGTTCTAAAGAGCATCTTCAGCTGACGTCTTTTTAAAATAGCTTTTTTGTTACTTGCCTCTTCTTTTTAGGAGACTGAATGGAAAGCCCTGTGAGAGGCATGCTTTCCAGAGGTGGAGGAGTTCATGAAGAACCTATTGAGTTAGTTTTAGTGTTCACTTATAAAGCCTGAAAACTAACCTCCATGCTTCCTTTTCAGTAGTTTTGAGCTGGTAGAAATTGAGCAAGAGTGCGTTTTAGGTTGCCGTGAACTGATGTTTGTGCAGACTGTTCTTACATTGGGATTAAAAAGTCCTGACAAGATAATCCAGTTGAGATCATAGTCTTGTTTATAGCTCTGACTTTGCATCACTGCAAATGCATCACTATACAAACAGAAAGTTTGAGTAAAGGTGGCTGTGGACACCTCAAGTGTTGTCTCCAAACTGGAAATTACAAATGAGGGCTTTGTTTTTTAGCAGAGTTGCAGTCTGATGTTAAGGAGCAAATTCTAGGCAAGTACAGTCCCAGAAGCAGAGAAAAGAACCCTGGGGCGTGAGGGAAGGAAAGGCAGACCCTGGCAGTGTGGTGCAAGCTCTCTGTACCCTCAGGGCTGCTGGAAAAGGAGCTGCTTGAGGTATTTGGAGGTGAAGATGCTTTCGCTGCCATTGAAGTGGGTGTGCAGCTATCAGGTGGGGTTTGGCGCACTGGGGAAACCCTCACCTGCTGCCCTGAAGAAAAAAGGGAGGCAGGGCTGTTAAAACTCCTGTAATGCTTTTCCTGGCTAGGGCTTCACAAGGAGATCATGTCTGGAGTGGTTGCAGCTTCTTGGCCAGAATGGTGGTGCCTGATGTAAATGGTTAGAAATCCCTGGTAAGCCTCAGTCTATGGTAGATCAGCTTCTGCCCATCTTTGCTTTATGCTGCTCTAGTACAGAGATAAACTGAGATAAACTGTCCTATTATTCCTCTTTGTTCTGTTACTGACTTGGATAACATAGGGATATGTGCTATTTCATTGACTCTGAAGCTGCTGTTTGGAATGCGTTCTGTTTTCATTCACTACTGCGTTTTCAGTTGGAAGGTTTTTTAGTAAGCACACATTTTGTGTGCTTACTGTTGCAGAGAACTGAAAGATGCTCTTTCTCTGCCAAGGTTACAGGTTGTGTTAGAGGAATTGGCTTGGACACTCGTTAGTTAGGCGGGGACTGGTGATTTTGATGGCTGGTCATCTTTTCTGTTGAATTTTATATTCACTGTTCTTGCAGTCACTCAAAGACACTGCTAGGAAAAGACACTTTCATTAACTTGTTTCATGTGAACTTGGTAACTAAGCACACAGAAACAGTGTTCCACCTCTAAGTTCATCCAGTTGTTGCTCTCTATTCAAACTGCTAATACTTTGTTTACCATCTTGAGGCTTTAGTGTGATGTACTGGTAAGATGTGCATGTACAGATAGATCCCTCTGTCTATCACGTGAATGAAGGTATCTGTTGCAAGAGCTTTGTGTTAGGTCATGATTGGATTTAACAGGTAGAATGAAAATCAAGATTCTGATTTTGACAAGAAGAAGCTGGAGTCTTATACTACTGATATTCCAGGTCCTGGGAGTGCTTTGGAGGTAGATGGCTAATTTGTAAATGTAGGTAGGTTAAAAGGAAGTCTCCCTTTGCCATTTATGTTTTATGATCATGATTTTCAGAGTGCATTGAAACTGGGAGCTCATACGAGAAAACCATTCACACTGAGAACCTTAAACATAGCTCTTGTTGTGCAGTTAGGAAAAATTAAGGTGTAAAGGACAATCTGAAGGACTCGCACTTGAGCTTGACTCTGTGATCCTGCCATGCAGGTGGAACTTTGCAGTTCACTGGGAACATGGACATGTGTGTGTTTGAGTGAGTTTGCTGATATTAAATATTCTTGGCTTTTTTTCCCCTAGGTTCACATGATTCCTTTAGCTACTGGGTTGATGAGAAGTCTCCTGTGGGACCAGACCAAGCCACAGCTATCAAACGTCTGGCCAGAATTTCTTTGGTTAAAAAGATCATGAAGAAATGGTCGGTGACTCAAAATCTGACTTTCAAAGAGCAGCTGGAAAGTGGGATCCGCTACTTTGATCTTCGTGTGTCTTCAAAACCTGGGGAAATAGGACAAGAGATTTACTTCATACATGGCTTGTTTGGCATCAAAGTATGGGATGGGCTCAAGGAAATTAACTCCTTTCTTGAGCAGCACCCCAAGGAAGTCATCTTCTTAGATTTCAATCACTTCTATGCCATGGATGACAACCATCACTTCTTCTTGATCAACAGGATCCGCTCAGCGTTTGGATCCAAACTTTGTTCCGTTGAATGTGTAGAATATGTGACTTTACAATACATGTGGGAGAACAAATACCAGGTGGGAAAAGGCTGTGTACTGTTTTTTCAAACCCAAAAGGTTAAGATTTAAGTAGAGAAGCTGGGTGTCGTTCTACTGAGGGGTCCTGGAGCAGGGATGCTGCTGACAGTCATATTTGAAGCCTGCTAGGGCTTCCTGTATGTAGTTTCCCTTCACATATGCATGGCTGTGTAGTCCCTTCATCCAGGGTCTGTCTTCCAAGCATGTTAATTAAATGATAGGATCCTTGAGGCTTGTGCTTCTTACATATGGCTTTCTCCTCTGGAAGAGCATCTTGTGCTGACTTGTGTTGGTGAGCATTTCATAAACTGTCATCTTTTAGGCCAGTGTGAAGCATGTAAGCTTTGATGTGGCGAAGGTATGGTACAGAATTTCTCAGCTCCTTCGCAGCCATCCATATCAGTAGCAGCAAGGTTAAGCACCTCTTCTCTGTGGGGGCGGCTCCCATACATACGTCCAAATTGAGAACAGGGTTTCAGCAATGGCACATAGGTCTTAAAGTGTAAAAACATATGAAGCATTGAGGAATTTTTCTCAGCTGATTCGTCAGTCATAGCGTCCAAAATTGATCATATCAGTTTGGGTGTATTTTGGTTTAGACCCAGCCAGTAACTCGGCAACATACAGCCGTTTGCTCACCCATGTGGCCCACATGTTGTCGTGTCGTCCCCCCCCCCCGAGTGGAACGGGGAGGAGAATTGAGAGAGTGTAGACCCCTTTGGTTGAGATAAGAACAGTTTAATAATTGAAG
Source organism: Psilopsiagon aurifrons (assembly GCA_025447955.1). Lineage (NCBI taxonomy): Eukaryota > Metazoa > Chordata > Aves > Psittaciformes > Psittacidae > Psilopsiagon > Psilopsiagon aurifrons. The sequence continues at coordinate 39,314 of JAOEHY010030436.1, read as the reverse complement.
TAAAATACAGTGGTAATGGAAAGAATTCCAGCAGTAGCAATAATGATGGCAATAGGAAACGAGAAGACATGAAAGCTCTGAAGACACAAGTGATGCACAATGCTCCCCACCCACTGACCCATACCCAGCCTGACTTGAGCAGTGATAGGTCCCTTCTGGGTAACTCCTCCCAGTGTGTATACTGGGCATGATGTCCTGTGGTATGGAATGCCTCTTTCTCTAGTTTGGATCAGGAGCAGAGACTCTCCTTGCTGGCTTCTTGTGCCACTCCTCACTGGCAGAGCCTAAGAGACAGGTTAAGTCCTTGATCAGGCTAAGTGCTTCTGAGCAACAACTGACACATCAGTGTGTTACCAGCGTTCTTCTCAGACTGAAGCCAAAACACAGCAGTGAACCAACTACTGAGAAGAAAAATAACTGTTTCAGCTGAAACCAGGACAGGGTGTTAATAAAAGGTGTCTGGTCTTGAAGTTACCTTCTTTAAAGGACACCCCCTTATGAAGCATAAAATACCGACTTTTGATGTAGAGAGGAATTTGCTGACAGTAAGACTGACTTGGGCATCTCATGCAGCAAGTATGACTGGAATGCCGTTAGGCCAGTCAGCCTGGTACTTTTAAACCACTTAGTAGTTACACAGAAAATGGCAAGACTGCTAAGAATCCTTAACTTCCAGTATGAATGTAATAGTCTATGACAGTGCTCTGAATGCTTTTAAGTTGAATTCTTTGAATGACATTTCAGTATATTCTTGCCAACTGTTTCATCTTAAACGGATGACCCATAAAGCCTGAAGCGATCTCGTCTTTGTAGCTAGCCAAACTGATCTCCGTTTTGTTTCTTGCCAATAGCACAACAAACCTACTGACACTTTTAATTCAGGAGCAGGTTTTTTTGCTCGGTCCTTTTTTCACTGCTGTGCTAGGTGCCGCAGTACTTGATAAGCATAAATCAATGCAACATGATGGTTTAATATAAATAATGTAGTTGTGAAATTTGGTTTATTTCTCTTTTTTCTTTGTTCTGTTAGGTTCTTATATTCTACCACTACCCTATGTGTCAGGAATACTCCTTCCTGTGGCCAGGGAATAAAATGCCGGCGCCATGGGCTAATACAACCAATGTGCACAAACTGTTACAGTTCCTGGAGACCACTCTAGAGGAACGAAGTCGTTATGGGACTTTCCATGTTTCTCAAGCAATTCTCACGCCTCGAGTGAGAACTATTGCACGGAACCTAATTCGTGGTCTGAAGAACACACTTGTTCATAGGTAAGGACTTGTCTTGCTTTCTCAGTTCTTTACTTAGCATATTTCCTGTTGAAAGAGGCCCTGAATAGGAAAGATACTATGAAACGCTTGCATAGAAGTAAGACTTGATGAAAGCATGCAGTTTTGCTTCATTATTGCTAGAGAGAGATGTTTCCAGTAATTAAAATTAATTATTGAAAATAATTAATAATAGGGTGTTTGTATGTATACTTATAACTGCTTTCTGGTAATTGGAGCTTGTTCTGAATGTGACGTGATTTCATAAAACATGGGCTGGACCTGTTTTTTCAAACGAGTAACTCATTCCAGAATCCATGAATTTGAGTTTAGGGTTGGTGGAAAACCTTTTACCTTAGAGGAAGAAAGCTTATCTGTGGGCTTAGTTTTGCATTTGTTTGTTCCAGTCTATGTCAGTAACTTCAGTAATGGCTAAAGATGTACGACCTGGGGCTATTTTATCTTGGCTTTTTTTTACCAGAAATTAGTTTAACAATCTGACTTTTTTGTGCCACTGAGTGTTGTGCCCGTAAGATGTTTAAAAGAGGGGTTTTTGAGTAGCACAGAGTGCCAGTGCTTTTTAATAGTATTAACAACATAACCAGTGTAGGTCCTGTGTGACCTTATTTGTGGGTTATTAATATGTAGCCTGTTGGCTAATAATTGCCCGAACTTAAGAGCCCTGCTGGGATGTGATCTCCTGACTCACTGTGTAATATAGCCTGGTTTGATGTCACTAAGAGTTTACTGTACCATAATGATATTAAGTTCTAAATTACCCTTGTAAAGGTTTAATTTAATCAGCAGCTGAGCTTAATACTAAGCAGTGCGATAAACATGCATGCAGTTCATGTTCGATTTGGGAGAATCGTTGGACCTTGGAGAGGTAATTCCAATATTACTATTTTCATGCCAAAGTCAATACCAGTTAGTTTCTTGAAAATCCTTTCTAAAGATAACCCGTGTTGTGTTTTTACAGTCACAAAAGTAAGAAAATTCCAGGTGAAGTATAAATCACGGAGTTTTCAGTTTCTTTCCTGTTTACAGACCTTACTCTGGCAAAAGATAATTAAATGCAAATGATGTTTGGCCCAGTACATTGAGGTCTCCTGGCTGGCTTGTGCTTTGCTTCTGCGGTCAGCACTGGACGCTAGATGGTGCTCAGCTCCTTTGAGACTGGGTTTTGCTGTCGCCAGTTGCGCAAATGTAAATATGCTTGATGGAGATACTGAACAGAAAGCAGGTATATAACCCATGTGCAGTAAATGTTCTTGTCTTGTGGCTAGAGGAAAGATGGTACTGAATTTCTATTTTGATACTAGTAAAGGATCATCCGATTTCATGCAATGGAGGAGCAGTTTTAAGTGACTCCTATCATGGATCTGGGCTGCAAGCCGCTGATAAGCTGGAAGGCTGTCTTTGCTCCATCCCTTCCCCTCGCCCTCACTGTTGCAGTTTGGCATGATTGCTCGTATATCTTTACACATGCTAGCTGATTTGTAAGTGTAAATTTCTCTTTGCAGCTCTATGTAGATGTCTGCTTTCTCTTATGGAAATCTTGCCTAGAAAATGAATGTTAAGGTGTTCTTGAGCTCTTCCTAAAGGAGAAATGTGCAACGTTCACACTTAAATGGCTCAAGTCTGGTGTGTCCCTTGACAAGGACAGTAATTACATCTTGACCCAAGTTATCTCTTTTATTCCTGGAATAGGAGCTGTGGGGTGCTTTTAGGGTTGTTTGGTTTGGTTTTTTTTTTCTTCCTCATCCTTCTAGCTAATTCACTTGCCCACTGCCTTATTATGAAGTTTGTTATGTGTATGATGGCAATAATTTCAATCTAATATATTCAGTTGCTTGTCTCTATGCTGAAAACCCTGGTGTCTGCCTGTTAAAGTGCAAGAAAAGAAAGCTCATACAAACTCCTGACTTGCAGCCTGTCCAAGAAATTACTTAGAAATTCTACTGTGGGGAGAAAATTCAACTCCATTGAATCCGATTTCAGACACAGCTCACCTTGCTCTGGTTAGTTGTATATGGTGGGATCTTCAACCCACGTGGAGCTGAAGTCTTGATTCCGGTTTGGTTTCCCTGATTTAGTTGCCCTGTGTGAGTCTGGAGGTTGAAAGGAGTTAGGTAGAAATGTAGCATGCTGCCCCCATAACTTCTTTCCTGCCCACCCTAAGGCAGCAATCCTTTCCTGCCTACATCTTGGGCAGGTATAGCCTTGCTTGGTGCTACACTGAAGCCTGCTGTGAAATTAGAGTTTGGATTCAACAAATCCAAATGTTTGGGGATGCTGGGAATGGTGGTACAGCATTAAATCCTGAAGCACAGTCTGCTCACTGCCTGTTGAGCTCACAAATGTTATTTCATGGCATGATAGTTTGAATTGGTGACTGACTAATATTTCTATTTGGTAGCTCACGTTCTCATGCTGTGTTAAGAACTCATCAGGTAGTTGCGCTTTGGGTGGCTGTCCAGGACCTCATCCCAAATGCAAGATAACTCGTAAGCAAGATGTTGTATTTGAAAGAAGTAGAGCATGTATAGGGAAAAGTCTCTTTTAAAATGTTTTATTTTCTCTATTTCCATTTTTTTAGGAACCTGCCCATGATTTTGAATTGGGTGAAAGCACAGAAGCCGGGTGTTAAGGGGGTTAACATAATTACATCAGACTTTGTGGAGCTGGTTGACTTTGCTGCTACGGTTATTGCATTAAACGACCTCCTTTTAGAAGAGGATGAATCTGCAACTAAATCCTGATTGCTGCATCCCACTTGTGCTCCTCAGTGGACATCTTCAAACTATATTGAATTCGTATCTATTAAATGACACGTGTTGTATGATCTCTTTATTTGAAAGAAGTTTTCCTGAGGAAATACGGTTAAGCATCACGTACAGCGGGCTCCCTTCTCCCACCATTGTGGGGTCTGAGCGGAGCAGGAATTGCTGTTTGAGTGCTGCTGTGTGTCTGTCTGTGGCTACGTGTTTCGCTAAGTTGTGCGTGTATCTGCCTGCCAACAAGAGGCTGGCCTCTGGGGCAGATACACCAGATGATGGTGCATGTCTCCATGGTGACTGGACTCACCCTGCTCTGGTGTGCATCTTACTTATTTCTCCAGACCAGGGCTCAACCAAGGATTGCTGCTGATCCCTTAACAGTGGTGTGACCAGCCTGGCCAACACATGAATTCCTTGGGCCACCTCAGGCATAGCTGGGCTCAGCTGGAAGTTGCTGCTGTATTTATTACACTGTTTTACATGCTCCTTCAGACTTGCTTGAAGGAACGTTATTGCTGTTGTTCAGGGGGAAGCTGTTCTACTGTGTTGGATATCCGAACTGTCTTTAGCCCTGAGTGGCAAAGGCTTGGCATGCTCTGCCTCTATAGTATCTAAGTTCTTCTAGACCTCTTTATTTTTCTTTAATACTTTTAATCTATTTATTGTAGCTGTGTTGAAGTGTGTTGATTTTGGCATTATTCTGAAGAATATTTCAGTCTTGACTTTGTGAGGATTATAACTCCCAAGTCTGAATTCCTGTTGAGAAATTTGACAAACCTCAGCTCGACCTTTCTTGTTTGCTTGATGGTCGTTTCATTTATAGTTTTCCATCCATCGAGTTTTCATTGGGAAAAGTCTCTTTCTTGCCCAGACTGCCCACCTCTAGAAGGAGGTGAGCTAAGTGAGAGTTGGCTTGGTATGCAGAGAAATGGTGCTGACAGCGACTGCTCGTAACTGCCAGTATTTGTCTCTGTGACTTGCAGTGTGACAGTGATTTCTGAAATCAAACCTTAAAGTTGTGCTTGTAGTCAGAGAGCTAGAGCTATGGGAGAGAAATCTCCCCAGCCTGCAGCCACTTGTGACCAAGCAATAGTCACACAAGCACAGGCAGGCATCAGTGCTGCTTCTTTCTGTAGTCATACTCATTTTGTGATGAGTCACAACAAATCATGACTATGTGTGCTTGAGCCACTCTGGGGTCATGTGTTGTACTTATCAGCGTTAAATTGACTAGCTAATAGCAGTCCTACGGTCTGATTTATCTTTGGTTTCAAAAAAACACAACGTACAAGTGAGTGATTAGCAGATGCTTCTGTGCTCAGTCATCTTCCTAAAGCAGTTGTTGGTGCACTAATTACTAAGCAGTTATGATTTTGTATTCATCTGTATTGTCTTTATAGGTGTTTTCTTCAAAGGAAGAGTGAATCTCCAGATTTATTATTTATTTTGCTGTTGTATCCTGTGTCTGCCATCATGGTCTGACAGCCCAGAAAATAATGCAGTACCTCTCTGCGTGTCACAAACCCTGATGTCAGGATAAGGTTATCTGCAAGTTTTCAAACCTTCTATGTGAACCATGAGTTCTGAGCAGACTGTAATCTGATTTATCTGTTTGTTGCATGGTTTTCACTAGCGTTCCTTGAATTCTTTAAACTGAATCCTTTTACTAAAGGAGTTAGGAGGGAGTGTCTCTCAAGTTGTCTTTCTCCTTTCCTATTTTGTTTCAGTGACAGGGGGCAAGTAATGAAAATGAGCTTTTGGGAACTGAAGCTCAAACTTCCAGTTTATAACTTCCTTTGAAAATTCCAGCAGAAGGCTTGGGTTTGTTGTTTTTTTTTCTCATGGATGAAAGTGTTGGAACCTGTTTTGAGCAGCACTATTTTGTTTGCAAAATTATTTAAAATACCTGGATTTTCCTTAGATGAATTTTGTCTTAACGTTTTTTTCTCATGGTCCCAACTGGAACTCCATGACAGTGTTAAACATACGGGTTTGGTTTCAGTGGTCTTTTAGCTGCAAGTTGTCTTAGTGCTCGGGACTTGGAAAAACGTGGCTTGAATGCTGATGAGACAGAAATAATATGTTTGCAAGGTTTCCTGCAGAGCAGGGAAGAGAGGACAAGGCAAGAAGGTCAAGTGAGTACGATGTTTGTGTTCAACCTTTAACATATTTTGTACTGTATATATCTACCTCAAATGAGATTTATCAGGCTTAACCAATATGTATGTTGTGTGTGCACAGTAATGACTGTGGCGTTAGATGTTCTGTTGTATTTGTTAGAATAGAGATGTGATGGTTGTAACTCAGGGCTTTGGTTAGGTATTTTCAAGTGCAAACTCAGAAGTTTCTCTAATGTGTTTGCTGTTAGTTCTTGCCTCTTGTATTAGGACAAAGGCATCCTAGGTATTAGAGTGTTAACAGAAGGAGAACAAAAGGAAAATAGCTTTAGTATTAAGTAAGAAGACAAGAATTCCAAACCTTAATGCATTTCTGTAAGCTTGTCCTGCTTGAAGAAGCTTTTATGTCATTTCAGAGCAGTGCATGGTGTTAGGGCTGTGAGCAACCTGACAGCCTCAGTAGTGAGTTGAGCAATAGGCAAATACAATTGCTATCAGCACGTTACATCCTGTCGCAACTCTGGGCAGTGTTACTGCTCATGTTTAAAATGGGTTTTAGGGTAGTCCTAAACCATCCTAAGCAATATGAACAGCCGTTCTTTTGTGACGCTTTCTAGCCTGCACCAAAGCTACCTGTATAATAAGCTTATCTGCAATGTAGGGAATCTGGATATTTGTGGTGCTCACAGTTTGCAGGATGGAGCTTGTCTAGACTTGGACTTTGGGCTCTGGACTCCTTTTTCTGATATTGTAAAAATAAAAGGTGAGCTGGGCAGGAAGGGAGGATCAAGGAAGTAGGGCATTAGTTTGCATCCAGTGCCCACACCGAAGGTGTGGCAGTGTTTAGCTAGGTTTTGGGCAGCAGATTGGAAGAGGTGTGGCAGGTGAGTGGAAGTGGCTGCAGCTTGCACTGAGATACTGCCTTGGAGTCTGGCCTCAGAGTGGGCCGTAGTGGAATCGAGGATGGAGTAACTACCAGCCTGCACTGTCATCCATGTGTGAGCCTGGGGAAAATTAAGGTTGGCATGAGTGCAGGAAAAGGCTGGAGGTTCCTTGTTGTTGATGTAGACCTGCATCTGTTGAATATGGTGTTTTAGTCTTGCTTGTATATTCCTAAAGCAGTGCAGTTTACTTCTAAACACTCTAGGTGGAAAAAATCCCCAGAAGAATTGTTCTGAGGACTTGATCAGTCCTTAAGTGCTGGGAGAGGAAAAGCTAGGTAACTTGTAGCTACTTGAGACAAAGTTCTTACTTGAATTGCATGCTCTTGAGTAATTACTTGTATGGTTTGTTATTACAGATTCAGGTTACTTAAATGTTGGTTTATGACTGTTGTTTCTTTGTAATGTGCAATCGCTGAATATGGCTTTATATTCAGCATCCATTGGTGGTATGCCTGTTCTGGCACCGATTCCTGCCATGTGCAATTGAAGGGCATACTTGAGGTGCAGTAGACCTCTGTATATATCCATGATGGGAAGCAGTACAGAGAAGATTGTTAGGAAGCACGTATGAGTTCTTGATATCTTATTGTGTGCTTGTAGGTGAAAACAAAGAGAAACCATGGCTGTTTTTTTGCAGACGCACAATCTCTCAGCTCCTTACTTGGGACCTGCTGTCCTAACACACTTAACTGTGGAGCTGGTGTTCTGAGAGCAAAAGACGTTTTCCTGCTGTCTAGTTTTATCTCAAGAACTGAGGAGAAGCCAACTTGTGCATGCTTTGTTGTGCTAGTGAGGATCCCAATGGAGGCAATGCTGGCAAGGTAAGTTGCCAGGTCAGTGGGAGGTGCCTGGCTTGGAGTCTTCAGAGCAGAGTTACTGACTGCAAAAAGGCCCTTATTCTCCTAAACAGACTTCTTTGGGGAGGAAAGGAATATTGGAAAATGCTGTCTTTGCTCTTAAGAAGTGCTGTTTTCTGTGTTGGTACTGAGTTAATATGTTGGAGTTCAGAAAGCACCTGTGCTATTAAGCTGAAGAAGCACTTTTGCGAAGAGAGTTTGGCTCAGATGCATGTAGTACATCTGCCAAGATGCATATCCATTGTCCTCATCTGGCTAAGCCTTTGGAAATACTTTCTTTGTGAACCTGTCTTGGGTGTCAGGATTCATTGCTGTGGCAGCTAGCAGACAGGCTTTGGGACTTCTGTAGGTAGAGGATTGTTGCCATTTTGATTTCAAGTTGGGCTACCCTTAGAAGTCTTACAGAGCATGTGAGTCTTCAGATTTACTTGAATATGTAGTGCTTAATACAAAGACCCTATGCAGTCTTGGTGAAACTTTCATCTAAAGTTGATTGATATTGCTGCCAATCCATAATATACAAAGTCTTTGATCAGAAGGACCAGTGTTTTGGGGCAAAACTTCAGGTAAGCTTTCAGTGGCTGCTAAAGCACAGGGTAATGGTCTAATGTGAGGAACAGAACTGACTTGAAACTTGATTCAAAAATGAAATGGATCAAGATGTAGTCCTTTGAAGCGATGAAAAGGAGGCTTTTTTTTCCCCTTTTCTCCATCAAATTCTTATTCCAGGATTGTTTTTTGACTCAACAAATGGGTAGAAGAGCCAGAGTATATGTTGAAGAGCAAATAAATTTTATGCTAAGGACATGTGTGTTGGGGCTGGCTGTGGTGGGAGTCTAGTGATTTACTTAGTCACATCTTTCAATGAAAACCCCATTAGCTGTTTGGTTTATGTTGTTAAATCAGTATTAAAAAGATCAAAATCAATCCTGCTAATTCAGTATGTCTGTCTTGAAGTGCATGTAATTCTCTAAGCGTATTTATTTCTCTACAAGTCTTATCAAGTAAACAAGCTTTAACTTTTAATTGTAGGGACTGGAGTGTCAGCTTTAGAGGTGTTTGCTTGAATCTGATTGGTTTGTATTCCTGAATATGTATGATGATTTGTTCACTGAAACAGTACATCCCTTACCCCTTGTTAGGTCTGTGATAACTTCTGTATCACACTGAAATAGAACTGCAGCATATTCTTAATTGTGAAAAAAGTATTGATCAGTGCATCCTATATAAAAATAATTGATGGTTCTTGGGCTTCTTTTCCATGTCGTGTGTTTTGCAGTTGGATTTTATTTGTGTTATTTATACTGTGTAAGGGGGCAGAGGGAGCCAGTTGGAGGAGAGCTACCAATTCTCAATGTATGTTTTGTGGTGGTTTTGTGCTTTACCCATCTGTCCAAGTCAGCTTTGTGCAATGAGGATACCGCATCTGAACTGCAGATTAACTTGGGGTTGACGTCTGTGTCTTTCTGCTTTACTCTGCCTCTATATCATTAGGTTTTTTAATTCTGAAAATAAAAGTACAACTTGACTTAATCATGTTTACTGCATTTTCTGTACTGCTGACTGTTTTGATGCATGATGATTATGTTGTGAGTCAATTAACCTCAACTGAGCTCAGTTACTTTGTTGATGCATAATGGTGTCACTGAAGGTTGCATCTTGAGGTTCCAAATCTTGGAACTTGTGGACGGCATGTTTATTTTCAAGATGCGCTGAGAACTTCTCTGTAGAAGTAGTAGTGCCAAGTCAGAAAACTGATTGCCTTCACATGCGTGCACAGTTGCATCTCTGCCCGAGCACACTGGGATAAAAGCATTCCAATGCAAGGATCTAGTGTCTTGAAAGGCAAGTCCAATTTTCATGCAGCCTCTACTGCTATAATGTAGATGATGAAGGTCCATGGTAACACCTGATCAGGAAATAAGCTAATAATGATTCCCAGAGTGTGAGTTAATGTTGGATGCTTCTGACCTGGTGAGATAAGGGAGACCTTCCTTTTTGGTTACTTTCAGCTTGCCTGTCTTGAGAGTGTGCAAGTAGTGGGTGTTTTCAGATCCTGGTAAGTGATAGTTTTTTGTTTTACTGTAGTTTTTGCTTTACTTTTTGGAATCTTTGAAGGTAGAGCGGGCAATTTAGAGCATAATCGCTGATGTGCCTACATGTTGTCTCAGACCTTGAGGTAAGTGTTTGCGAGCCAGACTAGACTAACAGTGACTCACATGCATAGCTAGCCAATGGTTCCCGTAATGGGTCTGAGCTGTGCTGTGGGCAGGGAGTCTGCCACTAACTTCTACAGAATATTTATCTGTGTAGCATAAGTCAAATGAGAACAGCATAAGCTGCCAGTGTGTAAAAACTGTTCATGGTTAAGTAGCTTGCAGTAGCAGTGCTACTTTCCCTCTCCTCCTCCCCATCACCCTCTCCCCCCCCAGATACTGTTTCCCCAGACCAGGAATTGTATACCTTTGAGGGGACATGGGGTGCGAGTAGGAGCATGACTTTATCATGCTGCTTCTCTGGGGGGTGATTCAATAGATGTTGTTCTTTTCAGTCTCTATGCCCTTTAGCGATGCTGGACAAGGGCACACGTGTATAAATGTGCATATATGCATGCACTAAGTAGATAACTCCTATGAAGCGTGTGAGACTGCACAAACTAGACTCATGTGCTGCAACAAATTTATGCACGCCCTTTATACCCAGTTTCGCTGTTGCCACAAACCTGTGATTAGCTGTTCAAACAGAACCATTCTGGAATTGCATGTGGCTTGCTATTTGCCTCTTAGGAGACACTGCTAAGGCTGTGTGCAGTTTTTTAGCTGTGGAGGATAACCTTTCCCCTGCTGTCCGAAGGAAAACCAGTTTGTAACCTGGTGTGTGCTGCCAGCTGCTCTCATTCTGCGTGTGTCTGGAAGGTGAGCAAAAAGCTGGCAGGCTCTGGAGCTGAGTAATGGTAGTGTCACCAGTTCTTCTGATCTGATCGGTTAGGTGACACAGCAGTTGCTTGCAGTAGACTGGAAAACTGTTTGACCAAAAAGCCTGTTTCCAATATATATCCAGTCAGTAGGGTCAGTTGGTCAAGTTCTCAGGTGGGCAAATGCTGTCAGAAGAAACCAAGTAGGTTTTAACTACTGCTAGTTAGTGGGTCCTGCTGCTCTACTCAGGGATCCAAGGTTTGATGCTTGCTTCTGCTCCGCTCAGCTGATAGCAGTGCCACCAGCCGAACTGGAGACCAAGTGGAATCTTCTGGACAAGACTCAGTGACCAGGATCATTAACAGGTAACTTGCTGCGTAAGTAAGCTGTTCAAATAATCACGCTTAAAATCAACTTTCTCTCAGTTAAGAGATCTGCTTTCAATTAGAAGCAAAGGTTGCTTAGAGTAGAAAATGGTTTTGTGTCCTTTCTCATATCTGCAGTAGAAATAAATATACCTTTGGGGAAGAACTGCCGGATGGTGCAGGGTCTGCCTGAGGAAGAAGCTGCTGTCAGACCTTAAAGGTTTATGTATGCAGGGTCAATAAAAATTTGGCCTCTGAGTAGGTGCCGTTCCTTTCAGGACCCAGTGAGCACGTGCCTCTGGCAGAACTGTTTACAAGGCCAAGTTTGTGATTTAAAAGGCTTTCACCTTTGTTACCTATGTCCTGAACTTGCATACAGTTGTGAATTAGGTAGTGCTTCAAAGAGGTGAATGCTGCTTCTGTCTGCTTTGGATTATTTCTTTGTTTTTAGTAGGTAAAAATACTACCACCTTGTTTGCAAGATAGAATTGCTTAGTCTGGCTTCTAATTGAGAAGCAGAATTGATACAGGGATGCTTTTGTGCTGAGGTAGCTGTTGCAAGCAGCTTATTGCTGGAAGAAAGGAAGTGGCTGGCAGTACCTTAGGCGCTAGTATGTTAAGGTAGGTAGCTGGTAGTTGCACACAACTTCGGTGCAGACTGTCCCTTTATAATCAAGGCAGACTCCTTAGCTGCTGGATGAACCTTTGAAGGAGTTCTGGTGACTCAGGAGCTGCGCAGCGATGAGTGGTCTTTCACACAGAGACTGGCAGGTTGCACTTACATGGCTTAAAACCAGGACTTGTGTGTGCAAAGCCCAGATGGTATTTCATGCTTTGGTTTGCAAGGGGAGTTCCTGTGTTTGATCAGAGTTGTAGATGCCTTTGGTGTTCAATCTCTGTTAAAATTAAGAGGAAGTTTTGGTACTGGTTTGGCTGCTCAGCAGAGGGGCAGGGAAACAGCAGGCACAGCCACGTCCTTCAGAGCTTCACTTTGTACTGCAAACAGCACCGTGGCACTTCAGGTATTTTCGTAACTCCAAAACCAATTCTTCTTAGGTTGAAAACTTGGGAACGCAATGTACAGAAGAAATTGAGAGCTGTGTTCTATCGTGTTGCTTCTTGCAAATATGCTTTAAGAAAAGGGAAATAAAAGACTGCCTGAGGGGATGTTCGTGCCTGCATCAAAGTCATCCTCTGGCAGACTGGGTGGAGAAAAACATATGTTGTTTGGTGAGATCTGCATAAATGAGAGTTAAAGATGGTTAAAATATTCTTCTTTATGTAACTGAGTGTTCACTTTGCTTGTTCATACCTCCTGAGCAGAGGGTTGTGTTTTGGTATTCCTCGTTTTCTCCTAACTTGAAACTGCAAAACCTAAAATCACTCGTGCAAGAAAGAAACAAAAAGCATCTTCAAAGAAGGGCTGGAGCACTGCAAAGGGAGGAGGGAAGGTATGCAGCAGAGATGGTGCTGCAACTTGCCCTTTGGAACAGCAAGTAAAGCTCTTTAGGTTTGGGGCTTTTTTTGAGACAGAACAAATTATTACACAAAGTTGGCTCTTTGAATCACGTCCAGTACAGAGTTTATCTGATCTGTTAAATGCAGTTCCATGTTTACAAAAGGGCTGAATTTGACTTGATTGCATCCTTTGAAAGACTACACTGGCAGCAAATAAAATGTATCTTGCCAGGCATTTCTTCTGGCAAAATAACAATCCCTTGTATTTCAGCCTAAGTCTCTCAAATTGTGACAATTTATCTCTGATGTTGCGCTTTTTTTTGGTGGAATCATGGTTGGAACTCTGAAGCATTAGGCGCAGCCAGTTCATTCCCTGTGATAGCTGTTAGTGCTGGAAAAATGTGCTTTAGCCATTGCTAAAGTTTATCACAAGGATAATCCCCTTCTGGCCCTGCATAAATCAGTCTTGAAGACTAGCCTTAGTGGCCGGATTGTCTGAGGATGAAGGATGCAAGCTGTCTCACCAGGTTGCCTCCTTTGCACATCACAAACATGTTTATAGAGTGAAGAACTGGTATCTCTCAAGACTGTTTTACCCTTCTATGCTGGATGGGTGCGTTGTGCGGCCACGCACAATGCTGACAATAACACTTGAAACCAGGTGTATCCTTCTAGGCTTTATGATTCGGAATGTATCCAAAACTCAGTTTTCTTTTCCTGAAATAGGTCCACAAAGGAAAAGCAAGGGTAGTTTACACTAGCAAATTGGTAATTTGAGGGATCCTAGTGACTACTACCAGGTGATAGTTTGTTTTCATAATACTACTTTTGGAAGGGGATTTGGCGGTACTGTATTTGTGCCACCTGGATTTTGGGGCATGAGAGGGATTGTGGTTTCAGATGGCTATTTGACTGCAATCCCCTGGAAATAGTTACTGCAAGATAGACTACTAAAAATTGCTTATTTATGGCAATAAACTGGATTATTACAGTCTTTCCTTCATGCATTTCTTGCCAAGAACAAGGGCATTTGAGTAGCTTAATTTCCTTTCTGCATTTAGTTCCTTCCTCCTGTCTTGGGGCTAGGTTTGTTCACTTTCCTAGGCTAAAGGATAATGCAGGCACTGTTAATAACATGCACCAAGGAGCTAGCTTCTGAAGATCATGATTCTAGTGAAACTCAGTTTACCCAAAACTGAAATAGTTGGCCAGTGAATTTGTTCTCTGCTTTGTTACTCTGCTGCGACTCTTGGAGCAGAAGAGGCTGTCGAAGCTGTTACAGCAAGGCTTTTAGCAGAGAATGGGGTAAACAAGATGAAAATCAAACCTCAGGAGAATGCTGGAGCTCCCACTAGAGGCCTGTGATTCCATATGTGGCTAATGAGGAGTCAGCTTGAAATCTTTGTTTTCCTGCACCTCTGTCTGAAAGTTGTTGGTTAGTGAGGCTTTAGAACTGAGGAAAACCCTTTTTGTTGTCCTTATGCCCACTGAAATGTAGTATTTAGGATGTGTGGGTACTGCTGTGCCCCTGCCTCTCAAGGGGCACAGGCTGGTAGATCCAGAGGCTCACCAGAGTGGTGGCCAAGATTTCTACCACGTGTTGTGTTACTGTTAGAGATGCGCAGCTGCCCTGTACAGGCATCTTGCTTTGCTTAGGCTTGTATGGCTCTAAAGGTCTTCATTCATCTTTTGTGCCTGTGGAACCGAGAGGTGAGTCTTAAGCGTTGCCAAAACTACAAAAAAGCTTTGACAATATCAAGCTGAAAAGCCCTGTGTTGTGTTTGTGTAGAAGAGAACTGTGAGTACCTTCTAATATGCCGAAAATTATACTGGTGATAATCATACCTGCCCAGATCGCAGATGTGTTGCGCTGCATTCCTTAAAGCCTGAGGAATGCTCCAGCTACAGTACTGAGGACTCCAAATATGTATGCTGACATGGGCTCCAGGCTAAGCAGACCGAAACCAAACTCCCACTTAAGGACTGAAGAATGCCTTCTGCAGAGTGCTGGGCTCCATCTCCAACCTGGCTCTTCCTGCAGGCAGGATCATTACGCACCTCCCTGGGCAATGTGGAACCTGAGGTCAAAGTTAGGCTCGGCTGTATGCTTTGAGATCCCATCTCTAACGTTACAGGGCACCACACCTTCTCTTCTTGATGACCACAGTATGCGGTAGGACAGGGGGAGAAAGACAAGCAGGCTGTCCCCTCGGTGAGCAATCTCAAGCCTATGCTCACACCTCTCTCAGCTGTCTTGCTGGTTTCCCATTGATCAGCATACATCTGCTCTGCCCCAGTGAGTCTGATCCTTAATGCTGGTGGTGGCATTTCCCTAATTCTCAGGTAGCTGGCAAGTAGTTGTGTTCCCCCAGAGAGCTTCACTACATTAGGTATGGCTTTATGGCTCCAGGTTGAGGCAGTGTTCAGGCTGACTGTATTTTGCAGAGCTGATTGGTCTAGGACCAGTGTTGAAAGCCACCTTTTAGTTTCAAAAGCACTTAACCAGCCTCCTGAATTATTAGCATTGGCAAGATGCCACCGTATGGGATGGAATCTAGTACCAGGAAGGTGGTAGAGCTGCTCTTGGTTTTTTCTTGGATAGCGACCCCAAAAGGACACCTAATGCTCATCAAAGTTTCCCCTGCTGATCTGATGGGAGCAGGATATGTTAGCATTGAGTCTGAGGGAAAAGTGTGCTCTTGTCTGCTGTGCTTTTCTCTTTTGTGTGCATCAAAAGAAGAGGAGAATTCAGAAAATGCAAGGAATCCCTCTGTCAGTTTTCTCCCTGCTTGTTTCCAAGTGCCTGAGAGGGCGAAGCTGGTCCCTTAGCAGACTTCTCTGCAGATTCCGTTCAGAATATATTTACCTTGTGACACACTTTGCCCTGGTTTCCATACCTGGGGAGGAGGCATCTTTCACCGGGGTTATTTGGGATTCCTGTTATCCTGCTGGATTTGCTGGTGTTTGTCAAACTCCATTTGCTCTAGCTGTTCTGTTTCAACACACCTTTAGTTGACCTGTGCTCTAGAGCACTGTTAAACATTGCAGGCATGCTAAAGGAATGAAAATAATCTCCCTTTAACCTTGAGTGCAGCACTTAAACTCGGTGGTGTGGCAGAAGGAGCAGTAGATGCACTGCAGCTGGTGCTAAACTCATTTGGAGGGAATTGGGCATGGCATGAAGTGTGGAACTGAAAGCTTTATACCATGGTGGGATGAATAATTTAGCATATATGTGCTGGCAGACCTTCTTTTGTGGGGGTGTTGTAGCTTTAAAAGTTTCGTGGGTTACAAAAGGAGCACTTGGAAAGGGTTTGAGCCCAAGTGTTGCCTTTGCCTTGCTAAAGGAAAAGGTCACCAGAGATGGTTAATAAAGCTTTAGCTGCTGAGCTCACTAAACATTCTTCCAGTTCAATGGCCTATGCAGAATGATGTGTTTAGTCAATGTTTAATTCCTGAGCAACAAATGGTGATTATCATACTAGAAGGCACTTGTGGTGTTGACTGAAGCAATGGAGGCCAAGGATTAAAAAGGTCATTTGGGGAGACCTCTTCTGCAGCCTTGAAGCACTCTTCTCTAGGTCAGGTCTCTTAACAGCAGGAGAGAAGAGGGAGAGAAGTCCAGGCTGCCTTAAGGCCGAAAAAAACTTCAATAAGAAAGCAAGCCAGCCCTTGTTTTCTAAGGGCTGCAAAAGAAAAAGGCAAAAGGAGATGTTAACTGTGGGATGGTTGAGGTAAGGTGGAAAGTCAGCATCCTTCTACCCTTGTCCTGGTCATAGGAGAGCAGGAGTGGAGCATGTAGCTGCTGCTCTGGCTAGCAGGAGAGGGAGGCTGTGATTGAGAGCAGGAGGGCCAAGGTGCAGCAGCTGCTTGAGGATGCTGAGGACTGCCTGTGGTGTTTGATCTGGAGAGGCGGTACAAAGGGAACTGCAGACACTGCCATGTCCTCACAGAACAGGGGCTTGGGTGGGATCTCGGGTAGAAAACTCAAGAAGCTTTCTTGTCGGATGAGTCAGAAATGAGATGAGCCTTCTGTCTGCTCAGCTGTGAGCCTCTGGCCCTGCCTCTCTCTTCTCCGAGATCTGCCTGCTCCTAAATGGATAGCCTACCTGCCCTTTCAGCAAATACCATGCTCTTAAAAAGCCACAGCTTTTGTGCTTGCGGAAAGTACAGGCTTCGATGCATGTGTGTTGTTTCCTGCTGAAGGTAACTCAAGGTTGCTACCTCACCAGCTAGAGCACTTAGCTTGTGTTGGATAACTAAGTACTGCAGAAGGACTGTCATGGCCAGGCCCATGGGCCCTGAGCAGCCACCAGTGCTGTTTATCCTCAAGTGTGGCCTGGCTTTGGCTGAAGCTGCTTTTCCCAAGGATTCTGTTAACTCGAGCTTAGCACAGGGGGCGTGAGCCTCCCACCTCCTATAAAATCAGTTTGAAGCATTTGACCTTTACAAGTCAGTTTAAAATCAAGTTTGCTGTAGGTCAGTGGGACTGGCTTGGGTATTTTGGCATACAACAGGATCTATAGGGGTTCACTTTATTGTCCGTGTTTCATGCATAACCATGTAAAGTAGCAATTACATGGGATTTTGTTATACAAAGTGCCGTTCAAACCACTGCACCTTCCAGGTTGTTACTTGGTGTTTGGGGTAGTTATGTCTGAAAGGCAGATAGAGTTATCATTACTATTGGGTTTGTGCTTGCTTCTTGCTTGGTTTTGGGTTTGTTATCCTTTAGCAGGCTGTAACTGAGCCTGGTCATGTGTAACACAAACCAGAGTTCTGCTTCAGTTTTAGAAGACTAAGGCAAGACTGAGTAGATTATCTTGGATCTGCCCATACCTCCACTGCTGAACTACTGAGAGAGCACAAGGCTGCAGACTCATGGCAAGGCTTACTTGTGGCCAGAACAGGCTACTCCTTCCATCCTAGGTACTGACTCCAGCTCTGATTTAGTGGGCACCAGGAGTAAGCTTTCACCTATGCAATTTCCAGCTGAAAGATAAGTTTAATACCCAAATTTTACTGATCTTTGAGGATTTCAGTCACGGCAGTGATTTAGTTTGCTGATAAGTCAATGTTCCTGTAACCATGAAGGGCAACTCTGGAAAAGTCATCATTTAAGGTCTTTATTTAGTTATTTGCTTACAATTTAATGCTGTTTACTTTGAGAATGAAGAATAAATGCTGTATATAAGTGACATGTCCTATGGGCCTGTATTACTTCACTCGGGAGCAAGCTGTTCCAGCAACCATAGTGCACATGCCAAAGCAATTAGAACAGTTTCATGAGTGAATATTGCTCAGCAGCTGATAAAATGCCTTTCAGATGTTTTTGTAAGACAGATTCAGGTGACCAGCAAAGAACTACATGCCTTAATCTTTGCAGTTGAATTTGAAAATACTTATTTTGATTTTTAAAACTTTTTCGTGTAAAAATTGCTATGCATTCCAAGTAGTTAATTTGTCTTATTGGAATAGCCTGCGACTGAGTTGCAGGGAAAAGAGAAGGTGACCACCATGTATTCCCCATCCCTGTCTGCTTCCCTCTGGGAGCATAACCACACAATGAAATTATTTGATGCTTGGATCAATTGGGAGGGTGAAGACTTGTAGGGAGTGGGAGGATGGAAACCATGAAAGGAGGATTTCCTATGCCTATAAACCAGCATGTATGTAACTGTAATTCATCTGGGAAGTTCTGCAAACCAAAGCGTGCTTGTGTGCTGCCCAGAAGGAGCATCGCTGCAGACTGCAGTACTGCTTCCCAAACTTCGTGGACCAGCAAACGTCTTCAGTCCTCAGCTTTCCTCCATGATAGAGCTTTGAATTCCCAACCTCACAACAGCAGTGTAGTCTCCAGACCCCCTTGCAGGCCCACCAGCTCTTTATTTCCCAGCTGTCATAACTCCTGAGCCAGAGTACCTTTTGGGTACAAATAGACTTGGCCATTATGTACTCCAAGCCCAAAGCTGGCAATCTCTTTTCCAGAAACATGCTTTCATAAACACAACAAATCAGGGTTTTAGGTACGGCTTGGGGTGTTTTCAGGGTTATTTTTTGTCCTGTTTCTCTGCTTTTCTTTCTTTGCTGTTGTTGATAACTCTTGGCTAGCGCTACTTGCTCTGGATTGATTGCTTTCTCAGCATTGCTGCTTTGTGAAGGGATGGATAGGGAACTATGGGGGTATAGTTTTCTTTCAGATGCTTTGCTGCTGTGATGAGCTGCCTGGTAAGATGGAAAGTGGGGGAAGTTACCGGGGCACTCACAGACAACTCTCAGTGCAAGAGTGATTGAAGGCTGATTGTGTGAAGGGAGAGGAGCGCAACCACTGTGAGTGGGGCTTAACCTGGAGAGCAATAAGGAATGGAAGTGGGCTTTGAGCAAAGCCAGCTGACGTTCAGCCTGGACAGTGCATGAAGCCAAACCCTAAGTCTGTTTGTTTTGACTGGGTAACTTAAAACTTGCACTTGGATGCTGTGATCCAGGTCCTGGCCCAGCACACAGAGCATGAGCCTGCCTGAGTTTGGCAAGTACGGAAGTCATTGGGTTTGTTAATATACATCCCAAGGCTGTTGTGTTAGCACATCCTGAACTTTGTGTGCGTAGGTCTGGTTCCAGTACAGCACTTGAAAAATGTCTTCTCATTCCAGTTCTTCATCCTGATGAAGAGAACAGGATTTATAGAGAAGATTTTAAGCACGAAGTTGCCTTTTGCTCTGCACCGTGTTGAAGCACACAGATAGATAGCGCAAACAACGATCTATTGAATTTCGTAAGCTCCAGCTAGCAGGACTAGCATTGTTTGGATTTGTTGTTTTGGGGGGGGTTGTGCATGTGTCAGTTGGGCTCCGTTCTCATGTGGTTTTCCTGGGAAGGATTGCCTGTGATTATGTAGCATGGGAAATGTAAGACAAATCTAAGTGTGCCCGTCTTGTGGGGTGGTTGTTGGCATGTACCTGGTGAGGTTCCAGGGAGATGTTTTTGTTGCCCCTTGGCCAAATGCTTTTCTCCTCCCTGATCCCCCTTATAGCTTGTTTCCAGAGCAGCAGCTCACGGTTATGCTTGGTGTAAAGCCCAGTTCTGCTGGAAGCCTTGGTCAGCTATGTTCTGTACCTGGAGGTTGATGTAGTAACCAGGTAAATCCAATCCACTTTTTCTCTCCCTGTCTCTCAAGTCAGTATATGGGATCTGTATTTCTACATGGCCTAATCTTTTCTTTTTGTTCCTTAATTCTGGGTTAGACTAAGTAGAGAGACAATTGCTGATTGTTGTGTGACCTCATTTATGGCATCGTTGTCGTCTTCAGCTTGACTCAGTTTACAAAAATAGATAAATCCAAAAAGCAAACCCAAGCATGACAAATCTGTCCAGAATAAGAGATGACTGTGCCTAAAGCTTTCCAGCACCTCAGTTCACAAAAGGTGTCCTGGTTTTGGTTTGCCGCGAGTTGGAACCTAAACAAAATCATGAGCTCGACCCCAAGCTCCATTACATTAGAGGCAAAGGTACAGATTTGACCCCCGTCTGTGATTTGAAGAGCCTTACAGGACCTTTCTTGGTTTTAACACCTTGTAGAAAAAGCAAGAGGAAGCTTCTACAGCTCTGCATTTAGTTTCAAGCTGCAGTCAGAGCCTTGCTTTGGCTCGGGGAGGGAGCTGCCTGGGCTATCATCCAGCTGGCAGAGGTATAGCTCTCAGTCCTCCCTGTGGAGCCCTGTTCTTCACAGGTCAGCCCAGCCATGGAGTCTGGCCATGGGCAGGAGAGTTGGGTCCTGGCCAGTTTGGCATGCTGTGGTCCTGCTGGGTAAGAGAACAGCAGGCCAAGACCCAAAGCTCTTAACATCAGGGAGAGGGTCTGAAAGGAACCTGCCTCTACTGTTTTGGGGACCTGGTGCTTCATACCCAGCATCAGCTTGGAAGGAAGGAGGTGTCTCCATGGTGCAGGACTGGATGGGGGGCATTTCCATGTCCGATTCCTAATTCCACACTGAGTGGAACAAGGCTGGAATCTGCTGCCAAGTTAGCTCTGAGCCCTCAAAACTCCTCAGGCGTTTGGCTTTATGAAAGGTATTATAGTAGCTTTCACCTTGAAAGCATTATTTAACCCTAACTATTCTATGATTATGGTCTTCAGACTGGGAGCTGTATTTTGGCTGAGGAAGACCCCAAAATCAGGCAGTGTTCAGATCGAGGCCTTTCTCTGTTGTCACTGTTTTGACAGTAAAATAAAGACAAATGCTTAAAATCCGTCTGTTCTTGGCTACTCCAAAGCTATCGTGGTGGTGTGACTAACAGAACTCTTGCAGGTGACCCCACATAATCCACATTGTGATTTGCCCCTAGTGGAAGAGCTTCTGAATTGCCCTCATGTTGATATATGCAGATAGGTGCATATATGTCCTGCTGATGAATGTGGATTAGAGTTTTCTCTTGAGTCTTTTAATTGAAACCTGGATGGCTCAGCTGCATCACGGTTGCTGTTTGACTCTTTGCTGTAGGCCACAGTCTTGGCTTCAGGTGTGAAACAGTATGATGGGGTCTGTTGTTTGGGAGTCTGAACACAGAGACCCAGGCTATAAGCCTGATGTATTGTCCCTGGTATCTTGTCTGCAAGGTGGCAAAGGGTATGTCTTTGTCACTTCCTGGTTTTCCTCTTTGAATTTCCTTTTGAATCGTTTTCTGGAAAGGAGAAACCTTAAAGCTGCTCTTTCACCTTTAATTTGTGAAGTAGACTGAGTGCTGCTACTATGACAAGGGATTAGTTAGCACATGAACAGTTTCAAGCGTTAATCTCCTGTAGAACATGGGGTTTTGGAAGTGAGTAAGTGCTCCTTCTCTCTCTCTGTTCTGCATGGATGCAGGGTATTTCCCCAATACCTGCATGAGGGTAGGAAGCAGGGTGCTGAGTTAACTCCAATGGTGTAGTGCTTCCACAAAAATCAATAGGCAGCTGAGGTTTGAGTCAGCATTAAAATCACTTTATGGAAGGCTTTACTGATGATGATCAAGAAAAGAAAATCCTTCATGGTATGACAATACCTTCACATCTCAGGGGAAGCCAAGATTTGCTTCTCAGTCACGCAGTGCCCGCAGTGCCTAATCACTGCTCGTAACTCCTCGGTGACTTACAACAAATAGCAACAACTTGACTTTTACTTTCTGAGGCTTTGCTTTTACTTCCAGCTCCTTTAAAAAATCTGAGCTTTCCTCTCCCCCTTGCATGAGCATTTGGTCCATGGATTCAGTGCCTTCATGGTGGTTTTCTTGAACTTGCTGTATGCCAAGCTAATTGACTCTAATGTCACATACTGCAGCTGGAATGCTAGGAAGCTGCTAGCTTTTTCCGTGTCCCAGATGCTTGGGCATTAATAATGGGGATCCAGAATCTCTTGAGTTCCCATGAAACAGCTGCTTGCTTCTCAGGTGTGACAGCTCATGAAACATAGAATGCTGGAGGACGAAAGGTGTAATGCATTTGTGGGTGAGGAAAATGAAGTCTGAGTTCTTCCTCAGGAAGTCTTTGCAAAGATGTTTCACATGTAGACATAGAATATTCATCCCATCTTTTTTCCTTGAAGTGCCTTAATAGTTTGCCCAATTGGAGAGGCACTTCTTCTCCTTAAAGCTCTCTTTGTTCTGCAATGTCAGTATCCATGGAAAAGTAATGAAAAGAAGGCCCCGCAGCACCCTCTGATGTTTAACACAAAGTTAACAAGTCCAAAAATAGCTCTTCAAAGCTGCGGGCGATTTCAGGCCAGGTTTGCATGTTTCAGATTCTTGCCTTACCTTATTTGGCCAAGCAGAATGGGATGTAGCGGTCCCGGAGGACTCGGCTGGGCAGAGATGAGGCTTTGTTAAGATGAAAGTATGTGCTTTTCGCTTCAGACACACATGGCTAAATATGGGCTGTGCTAATAACAAATAAATCTGCTTTCTGGCAAGGTTACAGATTCCCAACGTCCCTCAAGTTAAAAAGGCAAGCACGCTGCAGCCCTTAAGCATCAAGCTTTGCCTTTGCCAGCGACTGCATTGGAAGATGGGGGGAGCCGAGGGATGAGCTGATGCTGGCAATGGTTGGTCTGATTTCAGTGAGAAGTCGTTTGGGTACACGATAAGTGGAGTTGTTTAAAACAACAACTTGAAATGAACCCAAGCAGGCCAGACAACGAGAGTTGTGGTTTTTGTGAGCAGAGACTGTATGTCATCAGTTGTCTTTCTTTTGCTATGCTTTTTCCTTGTTTTAAGTAGTCTTTATCCTGTGAACAACTCTTCTCCATCTGAAAAATGCAAGTAGACCCAACATAAGATGACCAAAGAGCTTGCATAGTTTCAGGGAAGAAATGTTGACTTAGATCAAGTGATACAGTTGAGGTGTGCCTTATTAAATGTAGCTCTTGGGACAGGAGCCGTATCAGATTAAAAAACCTCTGCTGGCTGCATGCATTATTTACCTCTTCACAATTGCTCTGACTCAAATAGTGCCCCTCGGTGCTTAGTTAGGTGGACTGAGGTGAAGAGCATAAGGGAGAGTAATGGCAAAGCATAGATGTATTGAAGTATGTGTTACATAAAGCAGTAACTGTATAAGCACTTCTTAAAATCAAACAACAAGGTTGGAATTCCTGTAAGAGCAAGGAGAGAGTATGGCCAGAGGCTGCCAGGGAGCCATCAGGCCCGGAGTAGATGTTAGGAAATAGGTGTAGGTAGTGAAATAGCTCCTACTGCTTACTTGGGCACTGCTGATGGGACAAGATAAGCCAGATCATAGTGTGGTTAGGGTCAGAAAGGAACTTAAGATCCCGTAGTTCCAACCCTCCTGCCATGGGCAGGGAAATCCTTATACTCCTTAACAAAGATATTTTGCTTCTCAAATATTTGCAGGCCAAAATCTGTATTAGGGGATTCTCTGCTCACAAAAAGGCTTAGAATAAACCAAGAAAAGTCTGAGTTTTCTTTTAAATGAGACTGGAGCTGAAACATGGAAGAAAGGCTGAGAGGGTAGATCCCAACCTGACTTGTTCAGAAACACATCGCATCTCAAGTGTACTGTGCAGGTGATGAAAGCATGATTCATCTCGAATGCTTTCTGGAGATCTTGAGAACAAGATGGCCAGAAGAGCTTGCAGGCCCACTGATGACTTTGTGCATGTCAGTGCAGCTGCATCATGAATAGGAACAGATGGGGGGTCAGTTGCACCATGGCTGTAACTCTGTCTTGATATCTGTTCATGAAACTTGCCAGTCTCGTGCGTCTGTGTATTACCATGTTTTGAGTAGAGCTGGTTGAAATTTTCTTCAAGAGTCTTGCACCAAAGGATTTTTATTCAAAAATACCTTTTTTCACAGGAAAAAGGAAAACTTGTCCTGGAGATTGAATCATAGAATAGTTGAGGTTAGCAAGGACCTGAAGATCATCCAGTTCCAACCCCCCCTGCCATGGGCAGGGACACCTCCCACTAAACCATAGCACCCAAGGCTCTGTCAGGTACTTTAGAGGTTTCTTGAGCTCTGTTTCAAATATATTCCATGAAAAGAGGAGAAGGATTTTAAAGTTCAGTTTTGCCTTTAGACTTCCTGTGAATATTTGTGCTTTCTGATGGGATGGAAAAGAATATTGGTTCCCATAAGCGTGTTGATTAAAGACTTGGCAGACCTTTGAACATGTGAAGCCTTTCAAAACCTCTGTTATTTTTGATGTGAATGACGTTCTTGGTCTTTGTAAGTGGTTTTGAAAGCCAAAGAGCAAAGAGCTCCAAGAAAAGCCAAGGGCTGGCATTCTTACTCAAGTGCATTTGCATGTCCAAGGGCGTCAGAACTCTCCTGGCCACTGATTTATTCTCCTTTTTTTCAGTGCCAATGTTTGTACCTGAATATTTGTAGGAGTGGAAGACTTTGGTTGGAGTTGCAGGTGGTTCAGGTCTATCTCAAGTTAAGCTCAAGGCCTCTCAGGCTCCGCACCAGGATGAGGGATTTGATCCGGGAAGTTTTGCTTCAACTTTTTGTCACGGCTGGTGCTATTTTTACTTCTGTTTATGAAGGTGAGCTGATATTAGGAGAAGGCGGCCGCTAAGGACTGATTTCGGTTGGCTGTATGGTTGGTTCAACTTTGAAATGCGTGACCTGTTCAGGAGCCTGCTCTGGACCGATGACCTGCAGTGGCTGGAGATGGGGTGAGTGAAGGACTCAGAGCTGAATGTAATACAAGTCCTCTTAAATGATATCTTGTTTTCCTCCCTATGGCCAGTACCCAAGGCGCTGGCACAGTGCACAGAGATGTTGTGGTTGCCCCATTCGTGGCAGTGTTCACGGGCAGGTTGGATGGGGCTTGGAACAACCTGCTCTGTTGGAAGGTGTCCCTGCCTGCAGCTGGGGTTGCGACTTGATGAGCCTTAAGGTCCCTGCCATGATTCTGCTTTGGCACCGTAGCTATGACAAGCTATAGGATTTTGATAAGCTGTATCTTCTCATGTGTTCCGACTGTCACCAAACTGTGTATCTATGCAAAGGTAGGGATGGAGCAGACTTGTGGACTTTGACACATCTAGCTTGGGCAGAGTGTGCCACAGAAAAGAAACTGTTCCTGCAGCCTTCATGGGCTTTTTAGCAGGTTTCAGTAGTGAGGTGATCACATTTATTATGTTATAGCTGTTCATGCTGGCTCTGTTTTGAATCCAAGCGCTGCCCACGTTCCGAGAGCATGGAGATGGTTTGCGAGGTTTTCTCCATGCTGTTTGGCTGTGCCCACATACATTGGTACGTTGGGACAAGGCTGGGATTCATGCCTGAAATGCTTGGTGCATACCAACAAACCCACTCCCACTGCCTGTCTGTTTGGAGGAGGCACTGGCAGACCAAAGGGCTCTCGTGGCTTCTGATAAGTTAATAACTGGTAGCTTAAAAGGTTATTGGGTGGAATGTGCCTCCCATTCAGCATATGACCTGTGCTGAGAAGCTGCCTTCAGTGTGCAGTTTTGTGGGTGAATGGTTTGAAGTGTCTGCTCGAAGTCAGAAGTTGTTGGAATGATGTGTTATCGGTGCTCCTTTATAACACTGAGGCTTCCTTATCCTCTGTTTTGAAATATTCCAAATCACGATGCAGTGAAACTGGGCATGGAAGCTCATCAGGCACAAGGATTCCTGTAAAGCAGCTGTGCAGCCCCCACAAACCCAGTACTTTGTATGTGTAATGGTGCTGCTGCTAATTACAAGGTAGTCATTGTTTATAACCTCATCTAACCTTCTGTCTTCCTCTTGGAAGGACTGGCATGGCTCCATCTCCCCGAGGCTGTGTGCTGCGGCTGGTGATGGTTGGCTGCACCAGCCAAAGCGTGACAGTTGAGAGGGGAATGTCTGAGTTGGGACCCAACACTTGCTCTTCAGATAGTCTTAACTGAGAGTAGGATAGGGGGAAGCAAGCAGTCATGTGGAAGTCATGCTTTCCCTTTGGAAACAATAATGTGGGATTTGATTGATCAGATAGCAGCTGTACTGATGCAGGCACAGTAGCTGCCTGACAAGAGCATGCAGACAGCTTAAGGGTGAAATTGCAATGCTCCCAGCAAAAGGTGGTGTCCACGTTGGGAGGCATCACTGATTACCATGAATAAGGTGGAAGGTTTCTCCAGCATTACAGCTCAATATCCTTGGGGAGGTTTTGATGAAAGGGTTTTCTGTTGGAGAATGCAATGTTATCAAAATTAAAGCTCTTCCTCTGACACTGTGTAGGATGGGGGGGGTATTTGGCAAAAATTGAGGTGATTAATTTTCTGTATTTGTCTTCATCTGAATGAAATCAGACTATCTCATTTTGAAATGAGATGTCTATACCTAACCAGTCATGTTGGAGGAAGGTGCTATGCTTCATTTGGTTTATTGCAGAGTGTGCTTAACCTAAACTGCATTCGACATTTTAGAGATGCTTTTAGGAGTGAAGAAGTCATGTTTGAGACAAGGTTTCCTTTGGCTGAGATTAGAAGTTTGCATCTAAAAGAGGTTTTTATTGGTCTTAACCTAGAATTTGAGGCTTTTTCAGGCTTTCTTTCTTGTTAAGACTGAACCATTAAGCTTTGTGGTGTTTTTCAAGGACAGAAACTCATTCTTGACTGGCTTATCTACATAAAGTGTTTAATTCAAATATCTACCTAACTGCTAAAAAGCTTCAGGGCACTAGTCTTTTATTTCATTTATGCTGCTAACCTTTAAACTTTAAATAGCATTTTCCTCTCCAATCACAGTGTTTTGCCAAGAGCTTATCTTCCCCATGTGGGAAGAAGGGACACGCACAGGAGACGAAACTAACCTGGCTCCACCAGCACATTGACTTGGTTTATGCTCCAGGAAGAAAGAGGAAGAGGTGCAGCACTGGAAAGCCATGCAGGATCAAACCCCTGTCTGTGTTGCCAACTGCAGTGGGGTGGGCAGAGGTAGCTTTCTGTCAGCGTGACTGTGCTAACGCGCTGGTGGCATGGGCCCCTTGTCTGCCATTGCAAGCTGCTGGATCCATCCACTCTGCCATGTCTCTTATGGCTGATTGATGTGACAGGCATAAGAGCAGGGAATAGGGAAGGAGGTGGCCGTAAACACTGAAATCCCACCTGCGGGAGACCCTACCGGACTATGACTTGCCTTCTCCGCTCTTCTGTGAAAAATGGCATTTGGAATGGGTCGATAGTTACATTATTGTTATTGCCGGGGGCTTGCCTACAGATCGCATGGTGCAACTCGTTCTGGGTAGAGCTGTTCTATTGGGCTTTGGCCGTGTCTCGCTGCTGAACGCAGAGGTGACAGCAGCCTCGATGGAGAGCCAAGCCGTTTCCAGACTGAATCTCAGGGAAGCGATGCAAGCATCTGCTAGAGGTGTTGCAGGGGAAGAGCGGGAAGTGTGAACGGGACTCTGCGTAGTAGCTTCCCCCAACATAAGGGAACATACTTTAAAATGACCGCATTTGTGGCTACCTCTTTGTGTACTTCATATGCTCATTGTCTTCAGAAACATAGGAAGGATAACAAGGGTGCTGGTCATCTGTTATGCTGCAGTGGCCTGGGAGGTTAGCATGGTTGGATGGAAGAAACAGTGAGGTTAAATGATTCCAAGTATGTTTTTGATGGGGGAAATGAAGTGTGAGAGACAGAGCAGGAGTGGAAATGAGAAATCGCTGACCAACATAACTCACTTTAGAAGGAGTCATTGGAGGCCTTCTCCCTGGCAGCAGTGCCACTGGCCTGCAGTCGATTGGGAAAGTGATTGAGTGAGCATGAAGCAAAACACAGGGCCTGGGAAAGGGCATGTTCTTTGGTGGGGTTTGGAAGTTATTTCCCTCTGTCTATTCTTGTCTTGCACAAATATTCTGAACTGGCACCAGTCTGTAGCCACTTGCAGCCAATGTTGCATAGTTTTATACACCAGCTTTCTGCAAACGTGGCTTAGAACTGCTTAGATTTGATATCTAGGTTTAATTTTAAACTGGGATGGATGGTTTATAAGCTTTGGTGTAAAAGGAATTGTTTTGGTACATGGGGGTGGTTAACACATTGGGAGGTGATGTGAATCAAGCACTGATTCTCACATTGCACCTAGAAATAGGAAAGGCTTTTTGGAAGGGTCAAATAACACTGGAATTTGAAAGATTAAACTAGGAGCAAAAAGAGGGCTAACATTATGAATAATAACTTATTGCCCATCTTCTGGGGAAGAGGATCAATTGAAGCATACCTCAGTCTTCAAAAATGCTGTAGATGTGTAAAAAATGGAAAGGAAGAGGGAAACAGAATGTCTCTTACAAGGCTGCAATTCGCAGATGCAAACCGCAACATGTTTCTGCACCCTTTCTAGTGCTGCTTTGCCAGTATTAGATGGTGGGGTTGTTCATGGGGCCTGTTAAGGAGGGGTGTAATTTAGAGGTTGTGTGCCCAACATGACTCTCAAGCATCTCATTGCAGTGATGTGTTTCAGAGGGCTCATTTCTTCTTGCCGGAGGGATTTGCTGTGGTGCCTTTCAGGTGCTACGTGTGACTGCAGATTTGCAGTGGGAGAGGGCAACTCTTGGGGAGGAGTGGAAATAACTGCTGCAAGCTTCTGATGGTTTCCATGGAGCATCAGTGTTGGATGATGAGCTGCGTGTTGATGCTGAGTCTTCCTTATGGCTGATCCAAGTCTCATCCTTGTTATTACAGGAAAGAAGCCTGCTGCCAGTGTCCTGTAGCCTCCGTGAGAGTGGGGCAGTGCTCAACGAGAGGGAATGTAGTATCCCACATCTTGATGGCTGAGTTATGGAATGGCATAAAGCTTGTTCTTTAGAAAGCAGAGTTTGCATGTTCCTGATAATGACCAAAATAGGAATAATTTGCTGTGGCAGTAAATCCTGCTAAATCAGCAGGATGAGGTAAATGGCAGTTTTGCTGCTGACGGGTTTGGCTATGGAAAAGCTGTACTCTCTTAAAAGGTTCTCATAAAGTCCAAGTTGCTACTTTATGGCTTGTTTCCTATACTGTGCAAGTGATGTGCTAGCTATATTATTTTATAGAGTGATATGTAATGCTCTTACTGTTTTCCTAAAGCTGAAGATTTAAGTTTTATGAGATGCTGGAGTTTATAATTGCAGGAAAAGAACACAGGGAATGGCTGCAGGTAGTTTTTACCTTTCATTGAAACCATAATGTGATAAAAGTTTTCATTATGACAGTGTTCATCTATTGATTTTTTTAGCTTGAAATGCCTTTTGAAGGCAAAGCTAATTGGTTTTCATGCAAATCAAATGGCTGTGCTCACTTTGGTCTTCAAAGTGAAAGATCCACTGACCAGTGCTAATGAGAAATGGTGCTGTTAGTCAACAAGGAATAGTTTCTCTAATTCTATGGTCAACTATAAATGAGAATAGCACAACTGTGAGCAATAAAACAGAATTTAGCAAAAAGGTTTATTTTAGCAGTTTTGGAAGTCCAGATTTTGAGTATTTCACACTTGGGTGATGGAATGTTTTTTGGTGTGTCAGTAATTTTAGATCCAGGTCTTCTAGATCTCTGGTTTCATCATGCTATTGTATGCCCCTTGGAAATTAAGGGGAAGTAAAATTAGGCACATGGAAACGGTGTTGATCATTAACACTATCAGCTGATGTTTTCCAAATTAAGCTGCACAGTATTAACAGCATTTTGACACTGTTACTCCCCTTTTCATGTTCCTTTAAGATCCTGGCTTTGTTGGAAGTGGTTGGACCCTAAGTCTTTACACTTGTGGGTGCAATTCTTCTTTCATGCTGCTTTCTGCAGGGTGCAGCAAGCATAAATATGTTGTTTTCAAATTTAGCACAAATACTAGCCCTAGCCTTGGCTGTGCATGTGCAAAGGGGAGCAGGATCTGACATGCAAAGGAGCAGTGGCTGCCTGTGAGGATGGCTTGCTCCTCGTCAGCACTGCGGGCACGTCCTTGGTCTGCAGTTAGCATGGGCTTTGCTGTCAGCCAAAATCCCTTGAGCTGGTGAAAAAAAAAAAACAAGGAGGTTTTGATGCAGCAGCAAATAGGTCTCTGGTCCTTTTGGAGAATGATGGTTATGGTGAGGGTGATGAGACACAGGAACAGATTGCCCCAAGAAGCTATGGATGCCCCCTTCCTGGCAGTGTTCAAGGCTAGGCTGGATAGGGCTTGGAGCAACCTGCTCTAGTGGAAGGTGTCCCTGCCTATAGCAGGGGGTTGGAACTGGGTGAGCTTTTAAGTTCCTTTCCAACCCAAACCATTTTGTGATTCTATAGGAGCATCTAGGCCTGTTCAAGGGGGTGGTGGAAATAGCTGGGCAATGGCTAACCCAGTTTCCTTCTGAAGGGCTCAGTGACAGGTATTGGGAGTTTAGTTTTTGGAAGAGTGGGCAAAAGGTGACTGCGTTTTTCAGAGGGGGAAAATGGGACACTTGTCATTCTCCCTTTTTGGCTTGGTAAATCCATGCTTGCTGAAGATGTTTCAATCTGCCTGTTTTCTGTCAGTCCTCTTCTGTGGGAAGCATTGTGACCATCGCTTTTCAACACCAGTGTCGTTTGCATCTGTTTTTAAATGATGATAAATCCAGTATGAATGTGTCCTTTATTAATCAAATCTTGTAATTAAATGTTGGCATTGTCTTGCTTAGTAAGTCATGATATAATAAAGTAGTGGATCAGAAAAGTGTTCCTTGAGTAGTTGCCAGGAGATGGTCATCCAAATGAAGGAATGCATCAGTGAGGCCTGAAGTCAGTCTGTATTTTCCCTGATGACTTGGACAATAGAACTGTGATTCATGATTACATATGTTGGATAATGGAAAGCTTGGGATGGGGGTGAGGCTCAGGAGCTTTAGACAGCAAGCTTTTGATTCAAAATAACTGAGAAACTGGGAAAAGTTATTTGGAAATAGATTGTAATCCATGGAAGATGGATGTAAATTTCTGCATTGTAACAGATGATAATCAGTCCGTTGGTTACAAGGTGGGAAACAAGCGGACGGGTTGCAGTTCTGCACAAAAAGATCTGAAAATGACAGACTGAGACAATATAGTGAAGAATGCAGTTACACCATGAGGTTAGACAGAGGTGACCGGACATGCAAAGTGATCCCACAGCATGTGGGGGTAACAGTGGTAACTCATTTGCAAGCCCAACTTGTGGGGCTTGAAGGGAGTAGGAAAAAAGACAAGGGTTCTACTCCATGAAGCTGTGGGGATGTGTAGTTTAGGGAAGGTAAGGCTGAAAGGAAGAAAAGGTTTCAGGTGAGTTGTTTGTAAAGACAAAAGCAGTAGTAACCTGTTCCATGCTCCACAGTGCCCACCACAGGCAGTAAGGGGATGGTTCTACAGTGAACAGTAGTTGAGGTATTCAACTTGCAGAATCTGTTCAAACCATATAGATGACGCCTGTCAGGAGTGGTGTGCATGCAGCTGATCCTGCCTGGGGGCATGGCTGTGTAGTGTGAATTCATGCCATCCAACCTCCTGCGATCCTGTGATCACACCGGGTGGGAAGTGAGGTGCAGGGGGGAACCCTTGACCTGGGGGGATGCAATATTTTGGCCAGCTTCATTCTGTCTCTGTTCAACCCCCTGAAGTCGGACTCCTTTGCGCTGCCTGCTTGTTGATGTAAATGATGCAGCAAGTGCTTTCAGGCAGGGGACATGTTTACCTGCCTATTTATGTAGCATCAGTGGGGCTCCAGTTCTGACTGGAGCTTCCAGCATAAACAATAACCATTGTCAGAGTAGATTATTCAGAGCAGAGCAATCTGAATTCATTTGCTTATGAAAGGCTCCCCAGAGCATGAGTGCTCGCTGTGACCCAGAAATGTTGGCATGGAAATCGATTACATGGTAGGATTTATGTAGCAAACTTGAAGTTCTTCCTTGTGCAGACAGCATGCAGCGTCATGGAGATGGCGGCTATTGTGTGAAATGTATGTGCAGCCTTCCTAAAGGGAGCACAAACCCTGGCCATGGGAAAGAGGACTGAAGGGGCATGTATGTTGGAAAAAAGGAGTGAAGCTGGGGAGAGTCTTTGGAATATCTCAAGTGAGACGACATGAACAATAATTGCTGGGGAGGGGGTTATATGCTCCGAAGATGCAGGGTTTGAAGGCGAGTGCCTCCTTCCAGACATGCTCTCCAAAGGGATGGCAACAGTTTTGCTTGAGCGCTGATTAGATGAAGCACTAAAGAATACACAGCTGTTTGAACTGGTCCAAAAGCCCTTTTACCCTTCCACTTCTCTGCTCTGTGCTTCTGAAAGTTCCTGCCAAATCCCACTTTCCTTTTGGTTGGCAGGGAGAAACCAGGCATAATTATTCATATTATCTGCCTTGTTCCAGACAGCTTTGCTGCTGTTACTGCTTCAGCCTGGCAGCAGCTGAAAGTACAGCATCTCTTGAATGGGGATTCAGGCCCTGGAAATGGCAGCTCTGTTCCTCACCAGAACTGTGGGAATTGCTGAGCAGGTCCCCAGCTGTTTTACCTAGTGGATCTCTCCAAGCTGTTCAGGACAGACACACGGTGGGGACACTATGCAAAGCCCAAACCTTAACATAGAAGTCTGCCATTCTCCAAGAATAGTTTCACAAACCAAGATGTGTGCTACAAAAGGGCCACCAGAACCCCCAAACTGCTTAAGGTCTTAATCTGAAACAATAAATCTTCTCCAAAGACTAAATGCCAGAGATCAGCTCTGAAGATGATCAAAGCCACTCTTCCAGTGTGTTTTAACTAGCACAGCAAGGGAATTTCCGAGCAGGTCATTAGTATGTGAAAGTGCAATGTATTGCATATCTGCAAAGCATGCTCAGCTCAGAGCAAAGAAACTGTTGTCTTCATTTCTGCTCTGGACAAACCAGAGATACTGAGCTAGTGAAATAAAGCGGCAAGGAGAAGATGTGTGTGTGCAGCATCCATGTCTCCAGTTGTGGCACATAACCAGTTCTTGAGACCACAACAGGGAAACCACTAACAGAGCTATGAACTTGTGTGAGAGTTTCCTATGCAGGGAGACGCAGTCTCTTTTCTAATCCATACGGTGATCAGTTTAAACCATGAAGTGTGAAATGTGATTACCCTTGTCCAGTGTTTGAATTAGGGGGATGTAAGGAAAAGCTTATTGCTCTAGCTTGCATGAGAGAGGGGAAGATGGGCACAAACCTGCTTCTTCATGTCTGAGACAGGGCAGAAATACAGTCCTCTTCAGTTTACTCACTGAGATTTAAGGATGGTGAAACAGAGTTGTTAACATTCTCTCAAGAGGTGTTTCATTTGAGTCTTTGCTGTGGACCACAGCCGTTACGAAGGACAAATGAAGAACATGTTAAGTTCCCCACAAATTGGGAATTGGTTCTTGGGGAAAAGCAAGGCACTTGGAAATGAAGGTAGTTCCGGGCTCTGTAAAGATCACTTGAACCATAGATCTGGTCACAGTCTTAGCTTAGCTTTACCTGAACATCTGTTAGCTGGCACTAAAGTCTGAGTGTAGCTGCCTGTGAATTAACCTGCATTTGTAGGTTATTCTTCCCCCCTGGTAACCTCATTAATCTTGAGCGGGCCTGCTGGGCATATTAGAAGTTAACAGGACCCTTTGTTTCATGTTTCACCAGTTGAGAAGACGCTGTCTGCTTTGGCACCGTTGCGATGCTGCTGTATCTCAGAGCTGTGAAGTGGCAAGACTACTGCTTATTCTGTCTGCTGTACAACAGAAGTGGCGATGCCTTATGCTAATGCTTTGAACTGATAAATAGGTGTCAGTTTTGTCCCAAGAAGCATTTTATACTATGTCTAAATGAAATGGATATAGATGTGTCTACAGGCATAGTATTGACAGTAGGCTTCAGTTTACAATGCAGTGATTTGGAGCCCCTTCTCTACCCTGCCCTGAGAGGTTTCTAGTGATAATTTCCAGAAAACCTGGTGTGCTTTGCTGTTAAGATGATGCTCGTACTTTTCATACCATGAGACTGGGGAATTTACTTTGAGGCTGGATAACCTTTCTTTGGAGTCTGTTTGGCCATTTGAGCTGTTAGCTTCAAGGCGAAGCCACGGTATGCAGTAAACTATGTGTGTCAGGCTAGAACGTAGCTGTAAACAAGTGGTGTTTGTCATTGAAATACCAAGTGAAACTTCTTGGTTTGTCTTCACTTGCTTTGCTTTTCAGACTGTATTTCCAAAGCTTATCTAACCAGTTATGGTGGCTTTCTGGAGTCAGAAGAATTGCTGCTCTTCTCTGGAAGCAGCTGTGGGAAATGTTTTGACTCTAGCAGTGTGGTTTCCTCCTAGTGCACTGGCATGCTGTGATTGCCTCTAGAGAGACAAATCCCATAAATACCTACATTCATAGGGCTGCTGCAATTGACTGCTTGCAAGCACTTGATTCTGCTTGCAGTTGCTTGGGCTTGGACATGTTATAATATTCATAAGCTGCCAATGGTCCATATCTAAGGAAATAAAATGTGTTTTGCTAGCCAAGCCTGGAAGCTAGATTTAAAGAAATCCACACAGTACAACTAAAACACCCAGCACAACTCTGCTTCAGTTTGGGGGGCTGCTAATATGTGGTTGGTCTATCTGAGGGCAGAATAGTGGTCTTCACCTGCCTATGAAATCCTCCACAGCAAGTAAGTTAGAGTAATAAAGACTAATACTGTAACAGGCTCCTACTCTTTAGTCTTATTCCTTCTCAGAGGCTTTCCACTCTCCTGTGAAAACAGACTTATTTTTATCTGCTTAGAGATCCTGTTTAGTTGCATGTTGACCTTTTCTATCATATCATTGACCTATTAGTATGTTTTCAAGCATCAGTCCGTGCATTAAGATGTTTCAGGGATTTCTTTCCAGTCTGCCTTATCCTTGAGGAATTTGGAGGGATGATGGAGAGCTGCTGCGATGCTTGACGAGTCTCACTGCTGAGTGCTGGGATTTTCTCGTGTGAGCTGAAGCCTCTGCCCTTCCTCCTTGAGCCAATTCAGTGGCTTTGCTGCCCAAAAATAAAAGGTAAGGGAGGAAACAGAGTGGCTTCAGGCTGGAAGCCAGGAGAGATGGGGTGATCCCTGTGTTTGGCCCACTGGATTCAGCTGAGGTTCTGGGGTACCTTTAGTGAGCCCTTCTATTTAGCAGCAGCAGCTTTTTTAGTCATGGCCCGTTCTAGGCTTGAACTTTCTGCACGTAACTGCAAGGCTGTAGATCCCCTGCCAGGAAGGCATTATTTCTAAGGTCCCTTATTTATTATCAAATAAGCAAGAACAAATAGGAATGACATAGCTGGAGCCATGAATCACGTCTGACTCACATTGAAGGTTACAAGCCCAATTGTACTTTCTTCTGTATCAAGTGCTGTTCTGCTTTTGGCGTTAATGCATGCAGAACCAGGTGTTAGTACAAGAAAGCTTTTAATATCAAGTGTTCATCTTATCTTGTTTCAGACTAGGTATTTCAAGTGTGTCATCTCTTGTATTTAGCAGTTGTCAAAACAGCTGAATACAGCTGAGGAGTTGTTCCTCATCGGCGAACTTTACAGCCTGCCTGACTTCAGATAATAAATCCCTTCATAGCATTAAATGTTTTCCTATAGAGAAACCAGTTATTAACTTTGCCTTTGTCGCAGTTTTAATAATACACTGCATATAGGAGATACCTGTGGTTTGGATGGGAGAGAAATAAGAAGAAATGTAGCAATTTATATTTACATATTAGGCAATATGTCTGGATGATAGGGGATGTGATAGAATTATGTGGAGCTGCAGTAACACCTCAAAAATGGAGCGGACGAGTATGGACACATCTTTTGGCTGTTGTTAGTGCTAGCCACTGCAATTAAGAGCCACTATGAAGCTGGCCCTGCTTGGTTAGTTCATTATTTCAGATTAACTCTAATTTCCTCCAGATGTATGTGGCATGAGTCATTTCTGTACAGTACGTGTAGCTTGCTTAATATTTTGTCATTATTTGCTATTCTTACTCTGGGCTTGGTTAAGTTATCCTGATGATGCTATTTCTATTTCCCCACTACATGAGTGAAATGTTGGAGAGGGGAAGAAAGGAAGATGCACTTGAGCATTCTAAATTTCATAATCTTCTTAATATTGACCAGCGTTTTAGGAGTTAGAAACACTTGGCAATCTCCAAATACCTGCAAGCAATTCATAAACTGTTCTGGAAATGACCACAAACTAAGCTATAGGTTTAATTTTATTGAAGTTGTGCTTTATTTTTAGCTTCCTGTTCTGCTCCCATGCTTCCATATGTGATGAAATTGCTGCTAGCCACAGGGGTTTGCGTTTGTCACAGGGTATTATTTTCCATGGGAAGTTAAAGGCCTTTGGGTTCATGGGGCAGGGAGCCTTCCTACTGCATTTCTGTATAGCTCTTTGCTCTGGTGGTCTCTGTCATAAGCAAGGCCATGCTCACAATTGCTTTGCTGTCTTTTATGTTGCTATGACATGAGCTCGGATGTATTGGGTTTGAATGCCAGGGTTTCGGTAGTGGAGAGGCTGCAGGGCTGCCTTCTGTGAGAAGCTGCCAGAAGCTTCACCCCTGTCAGAGGGAGCTCATGGTAGCTGGCTCTAAGATAGACCCAAGGCTGAGCCCATCGGCAATGATGCTAGCGCCTCTGGAATAACCTATTTAAGAAAGGGGGAAACCCAATGCACAACAGCAGCTGGAGAGAAGAGTGGGAATATGTGTGAGAACAGCTCTGCAGACTTAATGGGGCTAATGACTACCAAAGGAGACTTCTAGTAGAACAGGCAAAAAACAGTTGAAGGTTCAAAACTTAATAGGAATTTTAACTGTGTAGCTTCTTGGGATGTTTGTGTTGTCTGTGGGCTTTTAAAATTGTGGGTTCATGATTTGAAATGCAACCTAAGCAGGATATGTGTAAGTTCCTTAGCCTTTGGAAGTTAAAATTGGTTTGCCGTTAGGTACCACTACCATGGGGAGGAAATTCCAGCTATTTGTATGTGAGGAGGAAAACACAGCTTTGTAATACCGGGTGATAAAGTGAAACTTGACCTTATATGAGACATCTTTGGATATTTGTACAACTTGTTATGATTTTTGTCTGATATGTCTTAAGTACATGAGGCTCTGTCCCAGCTGTAGGCAAATGGCTCCATCTCTGAATGGTCTGTACAAATGGTTTGCTGTGCTTGAAGGGCAAATTGTATGATTAGGCAATTAATAGTAAAAACTTCACTCTTACCCATTGGAGTGCAGCAATATTCAGCTGAATGCATTGCTCCTTGAAGTTCTTTTTTGCTTCTTAAACTGCCAGCACTGGTTGAGTAATCTTTCTTTTTCATATAAGAAAAACAGCTCTGATTGCAGAGTCGCTGTTTTCTGTAGTCCCATACTGAATACATCTTAGACTCAATTTTCCTCTTGGGCCTATGCGGAGAGGAGTCATC
Organism: Psilopsiagon aurifrons; assembly: GCA_025447955.1. NCBI lineage: Eukaryota > Metazoa > Chordata > Aves > Psittaciformes > Psittacidae > Psilopsiagon > Psilopsiagon aurifrons. The sequence continues at coordinate 1,718 of JAOEHY010030436.1, read as the reverse complement.
AGTACAAGATACTTCGCAATTACCTCCGCTTGTTCAGAGGAGGCAATTAGGCATGTGATTCTTCGTGTTGTAAAGTGATGCTCTGTCTTAATGGATCATTTTGCAAACAAATTGTGATGATCCATTGAGCACACGGGTTAAAGTGCTGCAGTCTGCAGTCTCCTGCTTCATACTGCTGCAGCCACAGGTGTAAATAAGGCAAAGGGATATATAGGTGGTAGCGGTCTTTCCATCAGGGAATATGATGTGGTTGAAAGAGAAACTATAAGCGCTGGGGGGATAAAAGTAATCTTCTGTCCCTCAGAGAGTCACTGGTATCCAGAAGTAATTACATCTCTGTCTCAAACTTTCCTGTGTCATCAGTTGTGATAATATGTGAGAAGCAGCAGAACTTACCCAAAATGGAGTATGTGTTTTTGGCAAGGCGTTGCTTCTTCTTGGAAAGGATTATGTGTAATTGGTGACTCATTTGGTGTAGGTATGTCATTATTTTACTTTGCTAGATAGTATTTGAAGATGGTTTTCTGGGGCCATTAGGTTTGCAAGCTTGAACAGCCCTGCAACTGGAGCAGGACGATTAATCTGCCATCGTTCGTTATTAATAAAGCAAAATCTAAAGAGAAGAGTGAGGATGGACTCTGGTATGGCTGAATTCAGTCCGAGTGCTGAGATAAAGGATAACGTTTGAAATTCATCTAAGCCACGTGGGATGTCACCTCTTGCACACTGAAGGTCCCCTGTGGATGTTAACGTATGTCTGGGGCCTGTCCTTCATGGCAGAATCCCTGCTTGGTTGATTGCTCCTTTCTGACTAGCAGCATAGCTGTTCGGATGGCACATGTTGACACTGTTAACTCAAAGGGTTCCTGCCAAAATCAGAGAGGTTTTCTGCCTGCAATACTAATATGGAACTTTACCCTTGTGAAGCGTGACTCTGATGGACTCTGAATGAGCTAGGCAGCGTTAAAATGCCATTAATCCATCTTCTAGGAAGTGAATTAGAAAAACTTCCACGGTTTGGCTTTCTAATAGCATCCTTTCAGAGTCAGTGAAGAGGAGAACAGAAAACTTAACTTGTTGCTCATTGTGTTTGCTCTTGTTGCTCTTTTGTATTTGGCCTAAAATGCTGTATCAGATTTTATCTGAATTTGTGTTTTTAGTTGCCACAAACCTGTGTATTTCTGTGAATGAAGATTTTGTTATGTCACACTAATTTCTATTGCTAATGCTGAGTTAGAAAATAATTTCCTTTGTGCATCAGATTTCATGAAGCATGAGTACAGAGCATGCTCCAGGTTTAAATTATTAAATAGAGTTTATAATACAAATGACAGGAATAGCGAGGTAAAACAATTTACGTATGGTATTTATTAAAGAAGAAAGACTTCAGTCTTGATTAACATAGGAGAGAAAAATCAAGAATTAAAGGAAAATATGAAGATAGGCTGAGAGAGTTGGGGCCGTTCAGCCTGGAGAAGAGAAGATTGTGTGGAGACCTCATAGCAGCCTTCCAGTATCTGAGGGGGCCTGTAGGGGTGCTGGGAAGGGACTCTTCATTAGGGACTGTAGTGATAGGACAAGGGGTAACGGGTTCAAACTTAAATGGGGCATGTTTAGATTGGATGTAAGGAAGAAGTTCTTTAAGGGTGGTGAGGCACTGGAATGGGTTGCCCAGGAAAGTTGTGAATGCTCCATCCCTGGTGGTGTTCAAGGCCAGG
>JAOEHY010030435.1:0-18406 GCA_025447955.1 Psilopsiagon aurifrons | reverse complement strand
GAGCACGAGGTCAGGCATGGCACCTCTCCTTGTCGGCTCCTCTATTACTTGCAGAAGGAAGTTGTCTTCCACACAATCGAAGAACTTCCTGGATTGCTTGTGCCGGGCTGTGTCATCCCTCCAACAGATATCAGGGTGGTTGAAGTCCCACATGAGAACAAGGGCCTGTGAGCGTGAGGCTGTTCCTATCTGTCTATAGACCGCTTCATCCACAGAGTCCTCTTGGTCAGGCAGTCTGTAATAGATCCCCACAATAATGTCTCCCGTTGCTATTCTCCCTTTAACCCTGACCCACAAAGCCTCTGTCGACTGCTCACCTGTCCCCAGACAGAGTTGTCCATCTGTATCAGTTCACTGGCTGTGAATATAAGGCTGTTTAAAAGAACGGTCAAGTTATCTCCCAAGTATTTTATAAGGTGTCCACAGAAAGGCAGTGTGATCACAGTTGCAGACTGACTCATGGTCATACTGCTTAAACAAGGCCTTGTTTGGGTTCTGCTTGGAAGGAGAAGGACTGCTGGCCTTTCTGTCTGACTTGAAATGTGAAATACAAAATCTTTGGAGGCCCACTACAAAGGCAACAAGTCTGAACAAGATGACTGCTTGGCTTCTCTTCATGCTCTCAAGTTCATGTTAACTGCTTTCTTATATGAATCAAAACATCAGAATGGTACCTAGCTTTAAGCCTTAAAGGGAGAGTGGTGATGAAGGGAATTTACACTGTTGCAAACAGGTATCAGGCAAAAGTTTTGTGCGTTCTTTCTTGATTGGGTTGGTTATCAGCTATAAAAAAAATCCAACAAGTGATGCTTTAGTGACAAAAAAAGCATGAGCAAGTGTATGACTGGCTCTGTAGAATATTTCACAGTCAATGCCATACAGAATTCTGTCCTTCCGAGCTGTAGGTCTTTCAATTCTGTCTGAATATGATTCTGTGGATTTTCTTACTGAAAATGACCTTCCTCTGAGAAACTCACTGCAAGAGTCTGGGATGACCTTTTCTTGGTCATGTACAAAGCAGTATTTTGAGCAATATGTGGTTGCTTTGATTTTTCCTCTATCAGGCAGCATATCAGGACACAAAAACAGAGCAGCTCAACTGCAGGCATTCAGCAACATCTGCCAAAGGCTGCATTCCTTTGTGGAGGTCTGTGTCTCACCAGGTACTGACCAGGGGATGAGGTGATATGTGCCTGTGCAGTGATTTTCTGTGCACTTCAAACACAGCTACTGTCGGGAACTGGACAATGTGAAATGCTTGGTTCAGTTTCTGGTCACTTCTCTCACCACCATTCCTTTCCTAGTTTGGAGACAGATTGGAGCATTTCCTTCTTTTGTTTATTTCACAAGGGAACAAATGGTTCATTTCCCTCTGTCCCAGCTGCTCTGAAAGGTTTTCTAGTTTCTCCAGAATATATTATGCAATTCTGCAGAGCAAGTCCTTTTTTCTTTTCAACTCCATGCCTTTACCATGTATTGTAATCTGTCTGCTCTGATTAGGTTCATCCTATAGAATCACTGCCAAATTCTCTTTTACACAGCAATGTTTAGTCTTCAGCCTGGGAGCTATGTACAGCCCTTTTAAGATGTTCATACATCAATATCAGTCCTGACTAATCCCAAGAAGCTTTGGATGCCAGGAAGAAGAGAAGCTTGAGGTTAGCTGTGCAAGTTACAGGACAAACACTGGACTCTTTAGTCTGGCCAAACTTCCACTACCATCAACAAATATTGGATTTGAGACTAGGGCTGCGAATTTGATTTCTGATATATTTGTGCAGGCCACTGTCTCACCAAGTACTGGGTACTGCTTCTGTTAGAGAGCTTCACTGCTCATTTCAGAAGGGACCCAGTGGGTACCCCACATTAACTTAGGCAAAAGTAAATTTAACCCATGAAATGTTTCCTTGTAAAAAAAGAAAACCAAAACATTCCAATGTTTTCTCATGTATTCTTAATTAAATATAGATATATTCCAAATCAACATGATTGCTGACATCAGTGACAATATTAACCTTTTATTCTTTAATTAATGCTTATATTGCAGTGGTGCGTGGAATCCTGGCAGGCTGGGGCAGTCCCGTAAACACACGCAGATACAAAGATCCCTGAGCAGCCCTAGAAAACCTGAAGCTGCTAGGACCATTACAAACCCGTGATTTATATCCTTATCAAGGCTTGGTTAAAATTTCAAGGTGGTGGAGAAATGGCAAACATTTTAACATGAGAAATGGTTGTGACTTTATGTCTGGTTACAACTGTGGGGGCTTGGCTGGCCATAAGAAAGGTTGGGTAATCCTGCTGCTGAGGCCAGACGGAATTAAGAAGCCACAGTTAACATGGGAGCTGTGTTGGCTGAGGAGGCCACTTAGCAAATTCCTTACTTGAGCATTCAAGGGCACTCTCTCGCAACTTGATCCTCACTTTTCCAAGCACAGGGAGGAGAAGAATGTTTCACTGTCCAGAAAGCACCCGGGCCTTGAGATAAATGAGGATAGAAACAAACGTTTCCATTCATATCAGGGGCCCCTCCTCACTAGCGTCCTCACTGATCTGTAAAAACCTTCTTTGTAAGTGGTTTCTAAAGCATAATCTGTGCTTTTAATACCGTTTGATTGAATAATTCCAATGCAAGTTTTGTTTTTTAAAGGTTTTGAGAAGTGTTGCAAGTAGCAAAAGTTTTTAATAGAAACCTGAAGCCACTGACTGAGGAAAATTTCCTCACAACTGTTCCTGTTGTGGAGAAAACTGGAGAAAAATCAAGTCCAAAGCACTGAGGGTCATGTGAATAGCTACATAGTGGAATTCAGAGGCTTCGTTTCAGTAATTGCAGTGAAATTGCTCCCAGCAGAGGCAAGAAGCAGAAGAGAAATTTTTAAAGGTCTAAGCAGCAGTAGCAGAGTTCTACCTGCCTTCCTAAAGCACTCAAGGAATCCTGAGCGCAGAATTAGCTTACAGGGCTTTTCTTTTCAGGGCAGATCTATCTTTTTCTTTCACCACCCACAAATTCACACCACATACTGAGTGAGCTTTACAGGGAACTGGATTTGTTTTCTCTAAAGCCCAGTAGAAAACCCAACAACCCTGAAATGGTAAAAAAGTGGAATGGAGCTGAAGGGTGTGTGCCTGTGTGTTTAAGGATGGTTTGTTCTTTTTTTGTAATCTTTTTTTTTTTTTTTAATTTCCTTTTTTATTTTTTTCTTTTAAAGAGAGCTTCAATCAGTTTAGTGAAAAGTCACATTCACTCTTTGGTGAAGTTGCAGACCAAGGTTACATTGCAGCTACGAAGAATTTGGAAAACAACATGTAGGCTTGAAAAATGAACCATTCATTCACATATATAACTTGGTATATCATCCTCGATCATAATTATAGGCAGATTTGGATTGAAGCGATTATTGAATGCATTGTCCTTAAGGATAATCAGGGACATGACCACTAGTGACACTGTGATGGAAACTACTAAACAGGGCAGTTCATCATCTCAGCCCTTGGAATGGCTGAGATATGCAAAAGTGCACATTTTATCCAGGAAGTATAAATAGTACAAAGAGAGTAAGGGGAAAAAAACCAAAAAAGAAGCACGAAAAGAAGAAAAAAAAAAAGCCCTAAGAAGAGGGGAATCAGGTGGCTTTGGCAGACTGCTGTGTTTGAGGAGTATGACAGAGAGCAAGATGATGATAACCTGAAAAAAGTATAATTTGTCATGATTACCTCTTTTTTTCTTTCCTCCCAATGCAGTCCATTTTGCAGTTTGCACCCATTGCAATTTATACCTGGGTAAAAAGATGGCTTGGGTAAAAGATAGTTTACTTGGAAACATACTTGGGTAAAAGATAGCTTAGTGAAGTAAAGTATAATTTAATCCCTTCACTTACCTGGGCCTGCACTAAGTGTTTTAGATGTCTTGAAACCTCAGTTAATGAAGCCCCTTGCAAAAGTCTATTAAATGCCTTGTGGGTGGGATTCATTTCTTGAAGGACACCAAATAGCACGGAGGGTTGATTTCTGAGTGTGGCATGATTCAGATAATACTATACTTCCTGATCCTGAGGCAAATGCCTTGTATACATGTTTCTTCTCCACTTTCATTAGTCAGCCCTGTCCACCTCTATAATTTTTCTAGAGACAAAATCCATATATTCCATAAGTAATGTGAATTGCTGATTATGTTGCTTTTGGATACTGATGCTTTCAGTTTGTAGGCTATTCCATCCAAAGGTAATGGCACTGATGCGATTGTCAGTTTATACAAAGATTTATCTGTGAAAGAGGTCAGAGAAAATAGGGAGTTTATATTCCTGGGATCCTGGGGAGTCCAACTATCAGCAGGGGGATATGGCAATTGCCTATTATTCTGTATTGCTGCACAAAGGGGACAGAAAAACTCAAAGGATATGAGTGAACTTTTTTTTTTTTTTCTTCTTTTAATTTGATTCCCTTCCCCTCAATCTGGGAGAACACCATACTACAGCAAAGTAATACATTGGATATGCCATGCCATACTTTTAAGCCTTTGAGTCATATTCTGTGGTTTAATAGGTTTCAGGAGCCATAATACACTGTTTAAAAGGTTATGGCGCATGCAATGCCCTGAAAACCCTCTGATCTGTAGAGCTACCTTTTCTGCTTGTCATTCCAGGCTTTTTCCCTTTCATTTGCTCTCCACATTTTGCCTGGTACGCTTCTGTACCTCTTCCACCAGTGTGATTAGTTTTGGCACTAGCAGCCATCCAAATGCATGATAGACTTTTAAAATAAATACCTGAAGTGTCTGGTTTCCTCCTTTCTCCATGCGTACACAAAGCAGTGAGTCTCCCATGCCCAGAAGGCCCCTTTGTAGTGGCTCTGTGAGCAGCCCAGGCAGAAAAACATGGAGAAATTTCAGGCACTATGTCTTCATACTCTGCAGCAACATGTATTTTTCTTGAACAGTGAGTCTTTCCTTGGGAGCTCTTTATGGATGTCCTAAGTGAGGCTCTCTAGCACAGATGTGGGCTGCTGAAGCATCTCCAGAGTGCTGGCTCAGAGTTGGACTAGTGCCTTCATCTAATTTAGAGCTGCCTGGAGGCTGCAAAGCAGCTTTCTCTGTGCCTTTTTCCTTCCCACTTATTTGTCTTTCACTCCAAGGCTCAGCTCCACAGAGGTATTTGAGCTCCTCATTCCTTGGTATCAGTAGGAACTATGTACCTACACAGGAGATAGATACCAAACATCTGTTATGGATCCAGGCCTGAGATTTTGAGTCTCTTGTTTACCATGTGTTGATGATGACAGGACTGAAAAGGGACTACTGTGAAGAAATGTTTTGGTGGCCTGAAATTGCTGAAATTTCACTCTGCTCTGTAGGCTTAGAAATGGTACAGAGGAGGATCCTGTTATACTGAGTGAATTACAATATTCTCAGTCCTTTCTGCTGAAGTCTGGTGGCTGTCTGGCTGGACTTCAGTGGGGAGAGTGACTTTCCAAATCTTGCAGTTGCACACGGAGATCCCTTGGTGCTAGGTCCTAAATCCTTCTCTCTGCACACCAAAAGTCTCTGCTGTTACCAGCACATGTTCACCCTCCTTATGGTGAGCCACTGGTTTGGGGTAAAGTGCTTTTAGTTTTGCACAGGTTCAACTCCTTTATGCCTCTTTTGCCTATTGTCCATCTGTTTCTCCTCTGGTATCTGTTCAGTCTCCCTCAGATACAGTACAATATTGTACTGTATCTCTCTCAGATACAGTACAATAACCTCCTTTTCTTTATGACCCCTAGTTCAGAACTGCAGTAAGCAACAGAAAATCTGGCCTTCAGCTTCTGTTGGTGTGTCTTGTTTACATCCCCTGATAACTTCAGCTGGGACAATAATCCTCAGGAGCCCTCCAAGCAGGTGGATATTTGCAGGTGTACCTCGAGAAGCACAAATGGGCATCCTGCTAGCAAATATTGGGTGCTCTGCTGCCTTCTCTGCTTTAGACAATCCTTACTGACTCAAGAAGTTTGATGTTTTGGTATTTCCAGGAAGGGATGAGGTGGTAAGGCATAGCTTTACAGTTGCCTTTATCTTAACTGGAGGAATTTACCACTCTTAAGGATTTGCTCTTTTGAGTTTTCTCCATGGTTCAGTTTTTTAAGTAACAGCTGTAACCTGAACCTGACCATTACTCTTTCTCTGGAGAGAGGTGTCACTAGTTGTTAAAGGTGATGAAGTTTATGCAGGGCCACTGAAGTAAAATCCCCATTGCTTTTTGACTGAAGGGTGGTGAAACTGTAGAACATGAGATCTTTAGCCAAACACAAAAAGCTTTTGCTTAAATTTAAAGCAGCCTTACAGCAGTAAGGCATGATATGGCAACTGTTTCTCAGCTAGGATGAGCAAGGTGTGTGGAATAAACCTGTGCTGCTGCCTGCAATCCTAGCTTAGGATTCAGATTTTCCATACTTAGGAAAATATGTTCAAGTGAGATGCAAAGCAGCATGCCTTCCCTGGCCAGCACTGCCTCAAGTACCTTTTGGAGAAGGCTGAACCTGGAACACCTGTGTCACTCAAATCTGGAGTTAACCTATTTATCCACTAATTATTTTTTATGAAAGCAGGTCTAAGTGCTAACTGGCATCAGTGTTCTATTCCAGCAACCCCATTGTAGCAGGTGCTGTACAATCACAGTGATAAAGGCTTTATCTTGAAGAACTTATGATCTAAAAGTACAAAAAGGAAAATGGGTGTGAAAAGAAAAAGAAGCAAAATAGCTTGGAAGCTGTCAATGGAAAGAGCTGCAGAGTTAAGTGTTTTCGTACAAGTTTATTTCAGTGAGATGGAAACTCTGCTGTGTTTGTTTATGTATGATTTTTCCAAACAAGGGACAGTCCTTCCCCACGTATGCTGTAGCCAAGCCTTGGACAGTACCTCTTCACCCTTTCAGCAGGTACTGGAAGAATGCAACTCATGCTAAATGTGCAAATAAAGGGACAAATTATCATCTGCTGTGGAATGCTGTCTGGCATGCTGCCTCCTGTGCATGCACATACACACACACTCATTTGTGTTCACACAAAGAGACCCAGAAGGAGGTGAGGATGGAAAGTTTTTCAGCCTCTCACTAAGCCTCGCAAAGGGAGTGAGTGAATTCTCTGAATGAGCAGTAAAGATTTGGAGGAGAATCCAACTTCAGCTAGTGTCTCATGTTTGCATTGGATGCTCAGGTTTCCAAATGAAATTTGCAAGTTAGATGGGAGTCCATATTGTCTGTTGATCATCTGTTTAGAGGGAGATGGAGTACAGAAATGACAGAAGAAAAACACTTGCAAAAAACAGTAGTAATTAAAATCAAGGATTTAAGCATTACCACCCTTCCCCCAGCCAGATTTGTCTGGGGAGAAGATAAATAACTTCAATTGCAGGCTCCATGCTTGCTAAAGGTCTGAAATATCTAACCAGGTCCCAAAAGCCCATACACATTTTTAATCAGAACCTGCTCCTTTTGGTTTCTTTTACTACAAAAATGCCCTGGCTTGATAGAACACCAAAACCTCATTAAACTTCCATCAGCACAATAAAAAAAGATTAAAAATGAGCAATTCTATTTAAGCTGTTGCAACTATACACATCCAGACAATTCATTGTCAGGTTCAAGGTTACACACGGCATCATGAGGAATTCACCTTCTCCCCCCTTTCAGTGCTAAACAGAGTTGGATTTTTGCCATCACAAAAAAAACCTGCAGTCAGCTCCTTCAAGACTGTAAAATAAAGTTGGTTTGTTTGTTTTTTTTGCCCTGCAGGAAAAGAAAAAGAAAAAGAGAAAAAAAAAAAGAAAAAGAAAAAGTAAAAGAAACCCACCAAAAAAGCTGAAGAAAAGCAGACAGCTGCTAACTAGTTGTCTAGCTGTCTATTTGTGGACGTTTTCTTTCATCTTGTCATACCTTTTGTGCTGTTTGAAACGTTTGGAGCTTAGACTTGAAGAACACTCAGTGGATTCCAGACTTGGATTAAAAGAAAGAAAAAGAAAGGCAGAAAAGTTCTGACAACAGATGTGTATGTTTGCGTGTTGGGGCCACATCATTCCAAGCATCAGCTAGAGCATTGATTTTATTTTCATCTGAGCAAAGGAAATTTTTCAGACAAGAAAATAGATAGTAATAATGCAGTTTGTAAGAGAAGCACATATATCTAGAATTCAAGTAACAAAGAAATGTTGTGAAACCTCTGCAGAACAAGCAGAGGCCATTTGGTCAGTCACATACGCTGCTCTTGCTGTTCTGCTGTTCTGTTTTCATAGAATGGGTAAAGTCAGTCTCTTTCTAGGAAGTTTTCCTTTGCTTTGCCATCTAAGGTGTTGGAAGGAAACAAGGTAAAAGCCTGATTAATGGTAATGATCTTCAATGAGCTTTAGATCAAGATGGTGGTGTGTAGAATGTGCTAACTTTACCTCTGCTGATTTTGTTGCTTTCTGCTATGCAGTGAGCACAGAGGGGGCCAAGCTCTCATTTTGGCTTCCAGATATGTCTCTTACATCTTCATCCAGCATAAATGGAAAAACAAAAACAGCTGATAAGTGAGCAAAAGCCAGGAAGAAATCACTGAAATGGTTTCCCCGTGCCTGTTCCACCGGCACCCTGAAAGCAAAAAACTGTCTACTCTCCTTTTTACAGCAGGAGCAAAGCTTTGTGACTATCAGTAAGTCTGAGCCAGTAGTCTCCCAGAAAGGGAGCTTACTTGGAGGGACCAGAGAATCCCTAGCCTGTCTGTGGAATTCACATTAGACAAGGAATGCATCTGCCCTTACTTTCTGTGCCAAGAAGCTGCAATGGCAGAAAAGTCCAGGTGCTGTGCGGCTGCCTATGCATCCTGCAAACCGTCTGGTCATATTTCTTAACCAGTGCAGCACCTTCACCATTAGCTGTGACCTTACTGCTTCTCTAGCAATGGCCCTGGCTGTTGGAGATCGGGTGAGCCTTGTGGTTCATCACTTTTTGGATCAGGATTTTTGAAGATGAAGTGTTTTGCCCTCTTCCACCAGCAGACTTTTCTGCCTCTTTTTGCATTTGCTGAAATACAAAAGCTGTAAGGATAGTAAGGTGAATTATGCTGTTTTCCAGCACCTGAGTAGTCTGTTGGTTTGGTATCTCAAGTAATTCTTCTTGGTCCTGCAACAGAGACAACTAGGTGCCAAAACAAGGGTATGAGACCTTCATCTGAAATAACTTCTGCCACACTGAGTTCTCTCTCTTAAGGCAGAAGAAAGTGCTCAGAAGTAACTAACTTCCTGGAGCAATCCTGTGAACTATCATGTGCTTTTCAGCTTTGTCTCTCTAGCCACTGTGCCTGCCATGGCTCATGAAGTGACGGGCAGTGATCCTCTTTTCTGTACTGAGACATAGTCATCTGTGCCAGAGGTTGTCCATGTCAGCTTTTGAAACTAAAGTGGCATGAGAGAAGTCACAGCTCCAAACCTTGGGTGAGAGAGAAGAGCTTTAAACAAGGGGATGGCTTTTCCTACTGACAGCAGATGTCTTTTTGGAAACTCCTTGATTAGACCCTGAATGATCAAGAGGTTGAAGAGAGATGGGATATTTACATATAAAAAGGGACTCCACTTTTGGGATCAATTAGACTATTCAGGGTTCACACTATACCCCCTTTTTTTCCCAGACTTTATAGAGCCCTTGCTAGGATTAAGCCTCCATCGAGTAGATTATCTTTACATAGAGGCTGGATCTAGTGTTACAGGCTCTTTATTATCTCTTCTTTGAGACTGTGCAGGCTATCCCCTTGAAGTTCTTAACCCTTAAAGCACTTTATCTAGTATTTATTGTTTCTTCTCCACAGGCATCTGAGATGGAAGCTCTGGTATACAGACCACACCTGTCCTTATTCTCCACAAGAACACCATCTCTTCCCCCCTCTGCCCCCCGCCTTCTTCTGTACACAAGGGGCCCACTGAGTCACATCAGCATCAGGCGTTCTGTTTCCTAATCCTTTTCATCTCCAAGAAGTGTGCACCATTCTTGCTTGACTCGGGTGGGCCGCAAAGTTCCTGTCAAATGCAAACATATTCCAGCTGCTGCGAGTTTGATGCATTCATTTTGAAGGATATAAGAAAGGCCATCAGTGGATTGGGTGATGAAAAGGTCAGGGCTGACCGCCTGATAAAAGGGCTGATAAGAAGAACATAGGGTAGAGGGTTACAAAGTAGTGAGTGGCTTAAAGAAGATTTCTGCAACAATGTGGTGTCTGTTGAGTGTAACAGGGTGTTTGAAGGGAAAGGTTGAAGGTTCCTGGGTGTAATCTTGCATTTCCCCCTAAAATGAAAAGTTCTGGAGAAGGCAGTAGTCCACATGGACCTGTGGGTCTTGTTTCTCTGTGCCTGTGCTCCACAAGTGTGCTGCAGGAGACTCTTTACTAACATGTGCACCCCTGGGCAATCCTTCCTGTGAGTAATCAGTGAGCAGCTGATTAGAGCCATGCCATTCCTCCTGTGCCACCTTCCCTGTCCTGATGTGACCATTGCTGTAGGACCTACATGTGACAAGAAGGAAAGTGGGAGTATACAGACTGTGGTGACTCACTGTTCCCGGAACTGAGCAAAGAGAGATATTTCTCCTTGCCAGACTCCTGTTCACCAAAATGACAAACTTTTCTGAATTGCTTTTCTTATCATTTTTAATAGCTTCTGGCTGTGGACATTAGAGTCTGCTCCAGCGCTTCCATACTGACTTCTTTCTATTTCAGCAGAAGAAAGTACTCAAAAATAACATCTTGTGGTGGTCCTCAGATTGTCTTGTGCCCTCAGCTTGTAAATGAACTAAACACGTTGTCCTGGTCTCATCACAGGACAAGATCCTCAACTGGTGTTAGCTAATGAGCATTCACAATTCCAGTCTACCTGTGCCAGTTACTAAATATGTCTTTGCTCCCCAGCTGGGCATGACAGAACTGAAATAACTGGAGCAGAGTTGATTTTCATGGCTCAACCTCATCTGAGAATGATGAGGTGCCCTTACATTTTATCTGTCATCTATTTGCATGTCTGCTGGCAGGCAAATGAAGCATATAGTTCTTTCCATGCACCAGGTATGCCCCAGTATGAACAAGAATATTCACAGCCCTTCCTTCATTGACAATGGCCACTTATGTAAAAAATGCAGAACTGAACAGACTAGGACTAAATGTGCTGGAAATATGAAGAGGAGAAGGATCTTTGGCTGTGCATCAAAGAACATGAAGGCATTCTGAAGCAGATTCCTCTTGTTCTCTGGGTTTAATTCAGAGGGGATTTTCTAGCCACAGAAAAAAACTCCTTACTGTGTGATTTCTTTCCTGCAGGAGCTGGGAAGACTCAGGTTCTGTGCAGGACACAAAAAGCTGTAAACATATCCAGGGTGTGTATGAGTTTCTGTGGAGATGACAGCAGATGTTACTGCTGTTCCAGATGTGCAATGCTGTAGGACCTGAGAGGCATCATTCCTAGTGAATTCCAACAAGGGAGACTTGATCTCCTTTTCTTGATATTCACATTGCCTGTTCTCAATCAACTCATGCTTTTCTAAATATTTTTCCTCCTGATCTCTTAAAATAGTTTCCCAGGCTGTCTTCTGCTGACATTAACACACTCCAGTCAGTGTTCCTTTTTTTATTATGTCTTCTTTTTCTTTTTCTTTTTTTTTTTTTGCTTTTGTTTTTCACAAAAGACACATAGCTGCCTTATAGAATTCACTTTTGAGTCCATAAACCATTTCTCCTAAACACAGCCTTCATTTGGAAACATCCAAGGATGATTCTTCAACTTTCAGGTTCTTTCTTTGTTTTGTTTTGTTTTGGGTTTTTTTTTTTTTTTTTTAATTTTGAATGTTTCATGTCACCTAAACCTGTGGCTGTAATTCACTGCTGACAATCCAGTGCTCTCCCTGCACGATTCCTCATGCTTTGCTTTATTTTTCTAAAATTATCAGTTTAGCTGAAATGCAGTAAGAGTTCATTGGTATGAGCCAACTAAACCATGCTTACTCTCGAAGTGATCACCATTTATGAATAATTTCATGAACAATTTTGTGTTTTTCTGTTGTAAAACACTCATTCTGTAGCAATGATTGAAGTATTTAACGTGGTTGTTCCTTTCTTATGCATATTTATTTGTTGTTCATATTTCATTTGCCTGCTAAGACCTGCAATTGTTAGTTTTGACGTTACAAGTTGTTGGGTATTTCTGGCTTTCAAGTCTCATGCTGTTTGCCCCATATCATTGAGTGCTTATTATAACACTCCCTTTTCTAGATCTGTGTACACCTATAATATGCCTAGTTTATAATTTGATATTGTCTCCTATTCCTTTGCCAAATCACAGCTGGCTTTTATCTTATGTTTTAATCTAGTAACTATGAGTGTTCGTGAAAGATTATGTTCATAACAAACTTGTCTCTAGTTGTGCAATCAAGTATAAGTGTGGCTGTCTTTAAGCAGAATGTGTCAATCCTGTGATCTCTATTTCCTTTAATAAGGCTGTTGTAACTTGTCTCCTGTTACACTGAAATACACATTAGGCATATTCTTAGTAATAAGACCACTGTTCATGAATATACACTAGTAGTTCTGTAGCACAGGTAGGAAATGACAGCCCTAGCACTCTGTAGGCAGGATTAAATTGATGTGCTTTTCCTGGACAAGCTGGTTTAACTGCAGTGGAAAGCATTAACTGGTCCTAAATATACGATGTTCTACTTATAATGCAATGGTTGGTGTCAGCCCATACTACTGACCTGGTGGGATGTGTGGCTAAACTATTCATTGAGATAAAGTAGCTTGCACCTTTGAGAAAAAGCCTTTTCTTTCCTTGCTCCTCCCCTATTTGTTCTCTAGTGTTCCCTGAGGTTTTTTGTATCTTGAGACCCGTTTTTGGTTCAGCTGGTGCTGGCTGTGCACACACACATATATGATCCCTCCCTGCATGTCTTCAATGGGGCCTCTATTTAATTCACCCTTGTCTCAAATACCTGTGCTGTAAACGCACCAACCGTTTGTTGGGATCCAGTGTTTCTGGAAGTGGCAATGCTGGCTGTATCTTGCTGTGTGACTCTTGAAAGGGGTGATGGTAGTATTCAGCATGCCAGCAGCCTCAGACACATGTAACCTCACTTTCTGCAGGTGCAGAAGCAGTACTATCACTTGATCCATGCAAATTTATGCCCATTGGTTCTTGCTTTTATTGCTGGATTGAAAATGTGACATTCTCCTGTTTTCACTTGTTTGATTTTTCTTTTTGATTATTCAGGTAAACACATGGGATGATGGGATTAGAGATAATGTTGATTACTCACACACATGGGGCCTAAATTGTGTTCATGGAAATGAAGAGAGAGGATTTTGCTGGCTTCAACAGGGGATTAGGTCAGGCTGGAGGGTACATGTAACACCAACACTGGCAAGCATCTTCAAAGTGTTTGCTAAAGCACTGAAATGTTATCATCTCATGAAAAGTTTTAATCTCGTTTTCATTTTGCATCATAATCATTTCTTCTGGGCTAGTTAGTAGAAAACATAGCAGCATGCAGTCACAGCAGGTATATTCTGAAGCACACAAGTATTGGAGTGTATTTATGAATATAGCTGTATTTTGTTGACAGAGCCAGCTCATCTATGCCTTGTGTTAGTCATGTTCTGTCATGTGTCTGAGCTGAGGTTCCACATTCAATAGATTCAGATATAGAATCTGAATATATAGAATATAATCAGAATTTGAATATATATAGAATATATTCAGAAATAGATCCAGATGGCAACATCTGTCAATGCCAGGTTACTCCAGGTGGAGCCATGCAAAGAGGTGAAGAATATATCCATGCTCTGTGCTTGCACAGGAGTATTGTAATGTGCCAAGAAGATAATGGGTGAATGTGTTTGCAGTGACAGAGAGGGGATCCAGCAGATCAGATCTGCATAAAATGAAGAGAAAACTACTCTTCATTGAGAGGCTGGTTTAGGGTATCTTTGTCTTGCTCCCACCTCAGGACAAAGATCATAAAGCTCTTATTAAGCAGCTCACTCTAACCATGAGGAAGAGATGAAGCAATTTCTCTCTTCTCTTTCCTGACTGGAGGAGGCGGAATGACACTTGAGTGAGAATTGACTCCACTGAGGCTTTCTTGGAGGGACCACCAGTAATGATGACAGGTGATAGAGACACCTGATAGACAGGCTTCCTTCCTTCTTGCTCACTTCAATTCTGCAACTGATGGTATTAGAGTCTGGAGAAATACTATTATAACAAATAAAATTGAGGGGTGTTATATTTAAATTATGTCAGGACACATATTTTATCCCCCCGTACTCAACATAATGGTTGGAAAACTTTTTTTGTCTGTTCCTTTGTGATGAAATAAAAAAGATACCTGTTAAGTGCATGTTTGGGAGAGAAAATCCCACCTTAAAATTTACTGAATTAGTGGTAGATCCAAAGCCCACTGAAAATGATGGGAAGGCTCCTGGTAAGTTTAGTGGGCTTTCGTTTCAAGGCCTAACTGTCTGATCCTCTGAATAATGCCTGTGATTATTTGTGTACCTTTTCTTGATTGTAATCTTGCCTCTTGCTGTTGAGTCAGGAGAAACAATGCAGCAATTTGAAGGACTTACCTAGCAAGATAGTAGCCTTGCTGTAAAGCTATATGTCTTGCTGTCGGCAGTGCTGAAATCAGCCTCAAGTGATCATGTGGAGTAAATGTGCTGAACTGTCCCATCAGATTTCATTTTTTTGTTTAGTGTTTGCTACAGACCTTTAAATAATTTTTGTTCTTCTCTATAAGCCTGTTTTTGCTGCAATGTGGGAAGAGTAGCACTTTCTCCCTTTTGTCTGCAACTTATTAGCTAATATCTTGCGCCTTATTTTGAAGCAAGGTAAAGCAGACAAAAAGCCAAACCTGCTCCAGTTTATGGCAGCTTTGGCTTGCTTTTCTTGGGTATAAATGGCTGAAGCAAACTCCAGGCAGTGGAGAGTCAGACCCTACTGCAAGCTATTGATAAATTCACTATTTGATTTTCTTTTCGAATGTCCTGTGTTCAGCAGTAGCAGTCATTTTTCTCCTTCTTAGTAGCTGGTGCAGTGCTGTGGTTTTGACTTTCAGCCTGGGAAGAGCACTGATAACACTGATGGTTTCAGTTTCTGCTCAGTAATGTGTACTCTGACCAAGGACTTTCTGAGTCTCATGCTCTGCCAGGGTGGAGGGGAAGCCGGGAGGAAGCAGAGACAGGACACCTGACTCAAACTGACCAAAGAGGTATTCCATAAGGACTGTGTTTTCTTCTCTTTGCACAGTGTAGCGGCACAGGAGGGAACCTGCAGTAAGTGACAAAGGGAAAACCAGGAAAGGCTGTGCTGCCTGTGAATCGAAAAGGCTTCAGGAAACATTCATAGTGTAACACGTTAAACCTAAGCACCCTCTGGCTTCCTCTAAACTACACATTTCTTCTCCCATTGGGGGCTTAGTTGGCATTGTGCTTTCCCCCAGTTTTGGGCTGTTAAAAACTACACTGAGAGCAATGGGTGGTGGGATTTTGAAGCGTTGGGATCAGACTTTGCAAAGGCCACCTGGTTGATCAACACCAGAGGATCTGCCAACACAGCTGGCTCAGTCCAGTCAGAACTTTTACATACTGTAGAAGGGGACAAAGTTCCTGTGGTGCACATAAAGAATTTGTTGGGGAAGACAGTTTGGGTTATTCCTGCTTCAGGCAAAGGCAAACTCACTTGTGGGATTGCTTTTGCACAGGGACCCAGATATACTTTGTGGGTAATGTGGAAAGATGGGGAAGTCCAATGTGTATCTCAAGGGGATTTGTCTTTAGGGGAAAACAGCCAATGAACTCAATTGTATGCTGTTACTTGCTATGTAGCACTTTTACAGCCCACCACCTAGATGTCTTCAGGTCACCATTGACTGGCCCTGGCATCCCTCTGACCATCATCCCAATAAAGAATGAACAACAAAGAAAGGAACAACCAGCATCAGCAGGCAATGTTCCAACACTGCACACATCCTCTCCTGCTCTGAAAGACTGTTACAAGAGATGGAGCCGGACATCATGGACTGAATGAACTCAGCAGCTTTACGGGGATTGTTCCATGCACTAAGAAATGAAATCTCTGTGTGTCTGTATGTATATATATGTATATATACGAGATAAAAGTGATGGTATATTGAAAATGTGGGATCTGAGCATGATGTGAATGGTATGGACTAAGGGGTAGATACTGTCCTGGGTTCAGCAGTAGCAGTCATTTTTATCCTTCTTTGTAGCTGGTGCAGTGCTGTGTTTTTGACTTTCAGCCTGGGAACAGCGCTGATAACACCGATGTTTGTAGCTGCTGCTCAGTAATTTTTACTCTGACCAAGGACTTTCTGAGCCTCATTCTCTGCCAGGGTGGAGGGGAAGCCGGGAGGAAGCAGAGACAGAACACCTGACCCAAACTGACCAAAGAGATATTCCATATCATAGCACATCATGCCCACTACATAAACTGGGGGCAGTTACCTGGAAGGGTGAGATCACTGCTCTATCTGGCTGGGTATCGGTCAGCAGGTGGTAAGCAGTTGTATTCTCTTCCCTTGTTATTTCCCTTATCATTATTATTATTGGTGGTAGCAGTAGTTGCTTGTGTTATACCTTAGTTACTGGAATGTTCTTATCTCAGCCTGTGGGTGTCATATTCTTTCAATTCTCCTCCTTATCTCTCCGTGAGCAGCGGGAGGAAGTGGGGGGGAGTGAGCTAATGGCTGTGTGGTTCTGGATTGCTGGCTGAGCTTAAACCATGACAGTTTAGATAAGGTTTGCATCTAACTCTCAATGCTTCCTTCGGGCAGTATTTAATTTGGAAACTATTTTCTGTGGTCATAAGTTTCTTCCTGGACTGTCTTTCAAGGAAATCAAATGTTAGTGCCCTTTTGCACTTCAGAGATGCTAGTCTTCCTTTTATTTTTAGGCTTTATGTTCCTAACATGATGCTTATCCTTACTGTTTGGGTGCTTAAAATCCTAGAATCACATAATAGAATCATAGAATAGTTGAGTTTGGAAAAAACCTTTAAGATCATCTAGTCCAACTGTTAATCTTCCACTGCCAAGTCTATCACTAAAATATGCCCCTAAATGACACATCTACACATCTTTCAAACATCTCCAGGGATGGTGACTCCACCACTGCCCTGGGCAGCCTGTTCCAGTGCTTGGCAATCCCATCAGGGAAGAAATTATTTCCTAATACCCAATCTAAACCTCCCCTTGTACAACTTGAGGCTGTTTCCTCTTGTTCTATTGCTTGTGACTTGGGAGAAGAAATGAACCCCCACCTCACTACAACCCCTTTCAAGTATTTGTGGAGAGTGACAAGGTCCCCCCTCAGCCTCTTTTTCTCCAAAGTAAATATCCCAAGGTCCCTCAGCCATTCCTCATCACACTTGTTCTCCAGACCTTTCATCAGCTTTGTTGTTCTTATTTGGACACACTCCACCATCTCAATATCTTTCTTGAAATGAGGAGCCCAGAACTGAATACAGGATTCAAGGTGCAGCCTCACCAGTGCTGAGTACAGGGCGACGATCACTGCCCTGGCCCTGCTGGAGACACTACTGCTGATACAGGCCAGGATGCCATTGGGATCCTCCTTCTGGCCCTTCTTGTAGATGGGTGTTACATTTGCTAACCTCCAGCCAACTGGGACCTTCCTGGTAACCAGGACTTCTGACAAATGGTGGAAAGTGACTCAGTAAGCAATTCCACCAGTTTCTTCAGTACCCCTTGATGGATCTCGTCCAGCCCCATAGACATATGTGTGTCTAAGTGCTATAACATAGACATATATGCTACCTATTTTCTCTCGGTCGCTGATTATTTCCTCTTGGATTATGGGGACTTCATTCTTCAGCCTGTCCCTGTCTTCCAGTTCAAGGGGTGGGTATGCAGAGAACTACTTGTCTTACTCTTAAAAAATAAGGCAAAGAAGGCATTAAGTACCTCAGCCTTCTTCTCATCCTATGTCACTATGTTTCTCCCCACATCCAACAAAGGATGAAGATTCTCCTTAGCCCTCCTTTTGTAGCTAATGTATTTATAAAAACATTTCTATTGCTTTTTATGGCAGCAAGCACATTTAGTTCTAGTTGGGCTTTGGTCTTTTTGGTTTTCCCCTTACATAACCTCACAACATTTTCGCAGCCCTCCTGAGTTTCCTGCTCCTTGTTCCAAAGGACATAAGCTCTGTTTTTTCTCCCTGAGTTCCAGCTGAAGGTCTCTGCTCAGGCAGACTGGTCTTCTTCCTGCTGGCTTGTCTTCTGGCACATGTGGATGCCTGCTCCTGTGCTTTTAAGGGTTCCTTCTCAAGGAATGTCCAGCCTTCCCAGACTCCACTGTGCTTCAGCACTGCCTCCCTAAGAACT
>JAOEHY010030434.1:5072-19450 GCA_025447955.1 Psilopsiagon aurifrons | reverse complement strand
GGGGAAGTGTAGACTGGATATGAGGAAGAAATTCTTTACTGTGAGGGTGGTGAGGCACTGGAATGGGTTGCCCAGGGTAGTTGTGAATGCTTCATCCCTGGCAGTGTTCAAGGCCAGGTTGGACATAGCCTTGGGTGATATGGTTTAGTGTGAGTTGTCCCTGCCCATGTCAGGGGGATTGGAACTAGATGATCTTAAGGTCCTTTCCAACCCTAACTATTCTATGTTTCTATGATTCCATCAAAATTCTTCTTGAATGACATTTTCAAAATTTAATTAGAGAATTTATTTGCTTCTTATTTTGCTCTACCCTACAAATATGCTCCAGGTTGTCTTAGTCTGTGTCTTCTGTGCCACCTGGTTCTTGACTATCTGTCACATGTTAGTCCCTGCCCAGTCTGTACTGGGGGTGCAAAGGCTTTCTCCTGTGATGCTGTTGTGACCTGTGGCTTGTTTCTTGTTTTAATTTTTTTTTTTTTCTTTAAATCAGTTATTTCATTGCCTGAATGTCTCAGTTTCTGTAAATTCAACCTTTTTTCTTTGGTGTTGGCATAATTAATAATTTTATAAAGCTTTTTAGCAGATTGCTTGCATAAAGCACAAGCAAATATATTATTCATGGTTTGCTTAGAATTATGGGGGAAAACAATGTTTAATTACACTCTGATATGAATGTACTTTTTATTTGATCAGTGTATGGTTTAGATATACATACACACACATGAACACAAGTGTATATACCCACTCTGCTTTACCACACATTTGTGTGCACTCCTATTGTGTGCGTTAAGTCCAGATAGGTTTCATACACATGCTTTGACCATCTGATTGTTGCTATTATGCTTCAGAGTATGTTTTCAAAAATAATTTCCTGCCACATTCCTGACTGTATTTGTAGGCCGAGCTTATCCTCTTCCCTGCTGTTCCATGATCTGCCCCAAGGTTACTAACAACCCCAACAGACAGCCTGGCTCATGCTACCTGCTGCTTAGACACAGATTAACTCACTACCAGCCATATGGACTACCAACTTCATAAATTCCTCTCCTTTTGCTTTCTGAGCTCAGAAGAGTTAATAGACAGTTTTCTGGTAAAGAGAACACAAAACAAAACCCCAAACCTGTGACATAATCACCTGGGTTTAACACAACTGGCCCCTCCATCTGCCTTTATGCTTATATTTGTGCATATAAAGCAGAATACGGGGCTCAGAGTGGTGACTTTCCATTAAGGCCTAGGTACTTGTTTGCAAAACAATGGAATTAGAAGAAGGCGTTATACATATATTGCACACATATAACCATATATGACTTTGTATTCTTAAAATTATCCCCATTGTGGGATTGAGCTGTAATTAGGAGCAACTATTGTGTTTTTTTTCCTTAATGTTATTAGACTGGCAGACCATGTTCCCAGGTGATTTTCATAGTGAGTTTACAAAATACATGTTCAAGGAGTGGTGGATGTGAGGACAGAAAAATAATTTTCAGGAAGTTAAGATGCTGTGACATAAATAAGGAGAGGGCTGGAAGAATGTCTGTGTTCCATTACTAGTGCTGCATCTCAAGATTTTATCAGAAAAGAGCTCTTTAATGACAAGTGCTGACTTTAGGGTTCCCTTTCTAAATATTATTTACTGTCTGTTTTTTAGAGTTGGGGAACTGGGATGTTCAGGAATTAATGGGCTGAGTTTCAGAAGAGCTCAGGGGCCAGCATTCACAAATGTTAGTGATGTGCTCTGCCCCAGCCGTGTGGCTGGACCTGTTGTGCTTATGTATCCCATCCAGACTGAGTCTTGATTGACTCTGCTTGGGCTTCTTGACATCTGGGACTGATGAGGACATCCAAAAGAGATGGTAGCATTTATCTGAGCTCTCAGGAATGTTCTGTGCCATCTGAGGCATAAATGAAACGTGCCTTAAGGTGCCTCAGGCAGTCACTAGTCACAAAATACCTTTTTGTCACTGTAACACTCTTCTATTTAAGACTTAGATTACAGGCATGCAATGTACAGTCATTTGTGAATTACGGTTTATGTTGGCAGTTTGTATCATATGCTTATCTGCAGAATGTATGTTCATGTATAGGTAGTCTGGTACCTACAAATATTTCAGATTACCATATATATTACTGTTGCTTGGTTTTGGTTTATGTTTTGTTTTTTCTGGGGGGTTGGTTTGTTTTCTGAAAGTTGGATTCTTAATTTAACCCTGGAGTTCAGACTTTGCATCCCAGCTTGCAAGCATTAGGTTATTTAGTCTTTATGTTCCTTTGGTTAAAGACTGAATGGTTATGGAAGCAAGAAAGACTTACATTAGCCTATTGATATGCAACAGTAAAAGTGGCATAACTGCTGTGACAGTTCCAGCAGTGTTGGGTTTACAAATATATACTTTCCTAAGTTATTCTAAAGGGTTTTTTTCCTTTGAACATTTTGGCAAATAAAAGATTTTAAACCCTTGGAAAGAATTAAGTGAAAAATACAATATAAACTGGTTTAAATGAAAAGAAGTTTTGTTTTTTTTTTTCAATATTCTGACTTTCAAATAAGAAGTGTAAATATTTTTACAGTCTCTTTAAATTTCACATGCATGTTGCAACATAGAAATTCAAAGCTATCTTACTGGACTTGATCCAGCACTTTACAGGCTACCACTTTTCCTCATCTCTCCCCAAAATTAACAGTTTTGTCAAAGTTTTTTTTTGGTTCTTCAAGTTTTTCAATCTTTGGAAGGAAGATAAAAAAGAAGAATAAAAGAGTCCTCAAATTAAAAAGCAATAAACTATGGCTTCTTCAGTATCAGAATGGAAGTTAATATAGAAGAAAAGGAAGACACTGAAGTATGGCTGGTTCTTTTCTAGCTGATTTGAGGGGCTTTCATGCATGCAAAAAAATAAATCTAATGTTCTTTTTTTTAGAAAAAACAATCTTTCAAACTATCACAACTTACTAGTTACCTTTTGAGCTCCCTTACTGAGTATCTGTATAAGAGGCAGGCTGTGAAACACTTGAAAAACCCCAACATTGGAAGTTTAAAATCAGATGGTGTCTTCTCATTTCTCATGCTTTTCGTTCCTGCCTTGAGCTGTAGTTGCTGCTGCATAAATTGGGAGCATAAAATTGAAGCCAGAATCTATGCTTTTAATTGAATGAGATTTAGAAGTGATTTTTGAGAAATTATGATTATACTGAAAGAGTATGTGCATTCTTATATGCTGCATTTTGTAATGTAAGTGCCTTTAAGTTATCTGTAGAGTCAGAGACGAGCCTTTCTCCTGGTTTTATGTAAGCTGGTAACAAAGAAATGAGATTAAAGGAATCAGTTGGTTTGCAGGTAGATTCATTGAATGGTTCTGATGGTTGAATGATTCTAACCCCAGAATGGGTGGATTTACTTGTGTGACTGAAGCATCCTGACTTTTTTCCCCTCTGAGCTTAATGATGAAGATCCCCCACTTTCATCTCAAAACTAGATTAAACATTTATAGTGCTATTTAAAATTGGTGGGACTGTTTATTGACTTCCTGGTCTTGAGCCAAATGGATCTCACCCTCTTGGTTCTGCTGTTCTAGCCGTCTGAGGGCAGGGCAGAGGCAGGTCTGGAGGCAGATAGGATTGGAAAAGCAGGAATCATAGAATGGTTGGGGTTGTAAAGGACCTTAAAGCTCATCCAGCTCCATAAACCTGCCATGGACAGGGACACCTTCCACTAGACCAGGTTGCTCCAAGCCCCATCCAGCCTGGCCTTGAGCACTGCCAAGGATGGGGCAACCACAGCCTCTCTGGGCAACCTGTGGCAGGGCCTCACCACAATGTCTGTCTTTAGTGTTTGGGGTATGGGAATTTTTATTTAATTCTAAGGTCTGACATACCTCTTCAGCAAGGAGGAAAACCCAAAGAGTGGCCTCCAAGGTGCCAACCAACTGTGTAGCTCTGCAGCTGACATCCAGTAGCATCCAGAGCTGACCAAGAACAGCAAGTCATCTGGTTATTCCATCACATGAGTAGTGCATAACAAGAGGGGGTCCACTGCTGGTTACTCTCCTGTGTGTGGCTTACATGCACCCTGGCATGGTCAGAGGAATAGGCATGATGTATAGTTGTAAGGTCTTTGCCTCTTTGATATTACGTGTTCAGCTTGAGGTCTCTGTCCCATCCTTGTGTAATGAAAATTTCTCAGCAGGATGGTGACTTGTGCTGTGGCCCCAGCTTCTTGGGAGGAGGGGCAAGGGGGAAGGAAGAGATTTCTGTATCAGCAAATACCTTACAAGTGGATGCAGGATATTTAGTGAGCACGTGCAAGCCGCCATGAGAACAACAGGGAACCAAAGTCTTAATGAAACCCTTTGACAGGAGGGCAAGGCTGGCTGGTGTGGTCACTGGTGTTTAGCTCTGGTGCAGACGCCAGCCAGGCCCTGCTGAAATAATCCTCTTAGGGAAAGAAAGAGTAGAAAGCGTTTCCACCTGCTGCACGTTCTCTGGTTGCAGCATTTGCAGTGTCCAAGTCTTCTATGTTTCTCCCTGTCTCCTGTCTCTGAGGCATAGCAGGAGATCTTTGGAAGGGAGAAGAGCTGAAAGTTGTAGTCTGCCTCATTTGGACCTGGGTGCAGCCATGGATGTGTGAAGGGGAGCAATAGGAATTGATCTACGTCCCATTAATCACTTCGAGTATGGGCTGGCAACCCTTGCAGCCTGCCTTGCTGCCTTGTATGTTTGTGAGTTATTCATCTTGTCTTTCTCTTCCAATGCTGGATCACACTGCTTATCTCTTGATATGACTGCCTCCTTAAAGATCTCATGCGGAGTCACTGTGCTTTCCACAAGCTGACTTCTACAGTTCTGGTGATTATTTCACATCTCTTTGAGTGAAAAAGATGCTAAGATCAGTATTCCACAATATTTCAGTTCTGGTACCAAAATCCTGAATCCAGCCACCTGTGTTTTGATGGAAGGAAGGAAACTGTGATCTAGGTCTGAATTTTGCTAATTGTAATCTGAAACAAATGTTTTTCACTTTTTAAAAGAAGGAAATACAAAAGCAAATTTCCCACCAATTTGAAAGCTTGAGAGGAGCTTCTCTCTGGCTGCTATGAAACACAGCACTGGGTGATACTTGGTGCCTCTGGACTCTCTCAAAGAATGTGTAAAACACATGGATAAGGGTCTGCCATCTTCATTCTAAAATAATGGGTCTCTGTATGTCCAGAATGAATCAAACCCTCCCACCCTGTTTTTGCTTCCGTTCTGTGGTGTTTTGGGTTTTTTGGATTTTTTTTGTTTTGGTTTGGGTTCTTTTGTTGTGTTTTTTTGTTTGTTTGTTTTGGTTTGGGATTTTTTTTTGTTTGTTTTGTTTGTTTGTTGTTTTTTTTTTTTTTGTTTTGGGGTTGTGTTTTTTTTTTTTGTGGACAAACTTTGGCACTTTGTGGCATTAAATTAGAAGGTTTTCAGACTAATGGCATGCAACATCCATGATGCACTGTGCACTTGCTATTCTAGAAGAAGCTGGTCTTAGTCATGTGGGTTTTGGTCTTTGTACTGGCCAGGTTAGGTAGAGGAGCAGCATGTTTATTTCAGTATTAAGCTGTCAGCAGATTATAGCAATATATTGCAAGGGAAAAGAGGCTCCTGAATGTTATTAAGTCTTTAGTTTGGGATTAGGAAGTTTTAAGACAGATTTAATTAAACAGAGTAGGGACACCTTTATGAACCTAAAGTTGGGGTTAATTCACACCCCTAATGTGCTCCATTTCTTGATTACGCAAAGATGAAACAAATTCCGTGTCCTAACTGGGGAGCCCGGGAAGGGAATGTGAAGTTTCATCTCCAGATAGTACAGCACCCTGTCAGTGAGACCATGATTAATAACCGTCTCAGGGGACTCTGGTGATGGAATGAAATGAAATTGAGCCATGTCTGACAGTAAGCCAGTGCCACACAGGGTGCTTTCATGGAGATGGTGGTCCTGGCTGAATGGGCCTGATAAAAGATGCCCTTCAGAGCTGCGCAAGGTGGGGGAAGAGGAGAGTAGGGTCCAGAAGTTGTCAGGAGCTCATGATTAATGGAACCAAACATAGGTGTTTGTTTAAATTTGCCTTTGTGCTTGGCATCTCTTGGACTGTGATGAGCCCCTTTTCAGTGAAGTGGTGAAACGGCTCAGATGCAATTAGAGCTTACTCCAACTGCCACCACCCTGGTAACCGGACACAAACAAACCCTTTTCAGAGCTTTTTTAATTTCTGATGGTTCTTCACAAGGTATTTCCTGCTTTTGCTTATTTCTGGACCCTATGGCTCAGTGTTCAAGTGCACAAGATTTGCAGATGAGAGCACTGTTTGTTACACCTGACAAGCTTTTCCCTCTTTAAGCCTGTATTCATACACACATGTACCTTACATTTATGAATTTCATGCCAAATGCATAATAAAAAAATTTAAACATTAAAGGATTATCAGAAGAAATGATTGTGTCTGGATACTTGGGAACATTGCAGCAAATTTTGTGTTTTGTCGAATCATGTTTACAGAGCTTTAAACCCAAAAGAGACCCTCTTGCCTCTGACACCATGTCAGACAAAAATCTCTGTCAGTTTTTGCCTTAACTCCCTCTACACTGAGGTTTGTATACGATTAGAAGTTCCTCCAGGAGGCACCTGCCCTGTTATTCAGTTACTAGGAGTAGGGGTCGCTGTGTGCAAGACAGTTCCCACGTTTAACCACTGTTGTCATTTAAGGTTTTCACTTTCTTTCAGTTGTGAGCGGCAGTGTCCAGATGTTGAATGAAAGATCCTGTATGTACCTGGAGTTGGAACCATGCTCACACATGGGTATTGGTCTCATCCCAGTGCTCTTTTTTTATGTAGACTGAACAGACTGATCTCTCTCTACTTCCGCCATGTCTCAGCCCCCTGTGTCTTTAACCAGCAGATATTACTTACATACTTAACCCACCAGTGTCTCTACAAACCACAGCCCCCCTGTTTTTACACAGCAGACTCTCCTTCTCTCCACACATCCTTAATGTTAACTTTTTTCCCTTTTGTCCCAACATACTGGGAAGAATTATGTTGAATTTCTTGCCCACTGTATTCTCCAGTTCCTTCTAAGCACCACTGCTGTCCAGAGTATTATACTCTTCCTCAATTTTCCATATGCAGGTAGTAAATTTAATTCCGTTTGAATGAGCCCAGCTCCCAGAGAGTTTAGGCCACTTTCTAATGTTTTTTTATTTAGCTAGATCAGTGTGTTTTATTATCAGAGCTTTTATGTTTAGTAACAGGTTATTGACAAAAATGCTGAGTACTGATCCTATGCTCTACAGGATGCTAGGATATTCTCAATTAAGTGTGCACTGCCAGATTTTGGGATGGTACACTCTTTGCAAACCCAGCAGTCAGCATTTGAACTGCTGTTTACATTCTTTTATCTCTTTAAGGCTTATTCCTCTAGTTTCTAGGTTTGAACTAAGTCACATCAGACTACAAGTGTGTTAATAGACAAAAAATATGGTTCTCAATACAAATACACCACAAATGCTGGGCAAAACACAGAAAAGATTGGTTCTCTGTTTTGTACTTTCAGGTCTGTATCTGAAATGCACAGCTATGTGTTCTCTTAAAAAAAGCCCAAAACCATCAAACCCCAAAAAATTCAAATCCTTCATGTGAACTGAAAGTAGAAGAACATGAAAAACAACTTGTTTGGTTTGTATTCTTTTTTCTATATTTTCTTGTATTTCTTGTATTCTTTGCAACTGTTTTATTCTTTCTTTTTCCCAGCAGCTGTATAAGTCTGATAGGAGTTCCTGCTGTGGGCAATCACAGCTGAACGCTGAGTCAAGAATACAAATGAAGTCCAGATTTCCAACATGTTATTTTAAAAGTTCTCTTCAGTTAATGCACTATAAGTCCAACAGTGAAGTTTCCATTAGACCACTTTACACACAGTGTTTGGGGAAAAGGAGGAATCGGGATTTTGCTTTGTCTAGTATTCTGAATGCATCATGGTCCAGACTTGATTTTCTCCCTTTTTATTGTCTTTATTTGTTGTTTCTAGAATACCAAACAGCCTGTTTATAGCAAAATTGTAACACTACTGACATGCAGATCTGGACTCCGGCCCTGCAGACAGTTAAGGAAGGGAAATAATGCCACCTTATGTCCTGATTTGTCACTGCCGATCCTGATGTTTGGTTCAAGCCAAATGCATTATGAGCAAGGAGTGCTGTGGAATGAGTTCTCCCCGCTTTCTGGAGTTACTTCCACTTGGTCAGAAAGAATGAGATGAATATATAATGTTTGGTGTGTTGGTAGAGATATAGCTTCTACTTTGGATGAGTTTGGCAGTATCAAAGCAGGAGAAAAACAAACCAAAACCAAAGAAAATTCAGCCCCAAAGCACTAACATCAAACTCTGTGAATGTGATATTTCAAGTCTTTAAATCTGTGAATATTTACACAAAACACTTTCTGGGTTATTAGTAGATGAGATAAAGTTTGTAAAACAGCTTAGGCAAGTGTTGCCAATTTGAAAATTTGCACAACAAATTTAAAAGATTTTTAAAATGACACCAGAAATGGAACTGCATTGGAAATGTACATTTACAGGCAGTAGACTTCCCCCTGCTTTTGCCTGTTGCTTCATATTTGTGCTATTTGGTTAGGGTTTTCTGCAAAAATTTGAATTATTTAGAAAATACAGTTGTTATCTGAAATTTAGGAGGAATGTATTTTATAGTACTAGTTCAAATTGCAGGAACTTATTGAGCATTAATATGGCCAGACTTACAGTCAATACTTAAAAAGGGTCTCCTATTATTGGTTCATAGTCCCAATCATTTGCCACAGTAGGACTTATTAAAAATTAGCACACAGAATTTGGCTTTAGTGGCTAACTGACTGGTCTTGCATGATTCTCTGGAATCAAGACTTTATACAGGACACTTAATTCAGCAGTACTTAAAAGCAGCAATTCCCATTGTGCTTCCAGTTACAGCTGACTGCTCTTCGTTTTCTCTTCTGTTTCCTGGGTGCTGCGTGCCTGATATCTTGCAGCCTGTGGGGGAGATATGGCCCTTCCCTGCAGAAAGGAGCATTTCATTTCTCTCAGTGGTAAAAAAAAAAAAAAAGCAAACAGACCAAAGAGATTTTGATCTTCCAGTTTTACTACAGCACAGATTTGTTCTTTTCCATACGCAGATTGCATGGTAGGGAGGTGCTGTTGTCTAAGCAACTTCATTGGAATGGAATCCTATAGAAAGAAAGGAAAAAGAATCCACTAACTCTCCTGCTTTTGTAATCTTATTCCAGGGTTTTGGCATCATCTCTTTGTGTATCTGACATTGTCTCTTTGTGTATCTGTTGTGCAGTTTAGAGAACATTTTACTCTGTCTTTGCTACCTTTATGCCCCTATGGTCTCCTCCATAAATAACACCTCTTTCTTGGATCGAGTTAATTTTATTTGCTGTCCTCATGAACCATTATCTCCTTGGTTAAATAGCAAGTTGAAATAGTTGGCAAACTTTGAGCATTTTCAATTATCATTAATAAATTGTTGAGAACACAGTGGACAATGATGGTCTGGTCTTCAGAGTGCCATTAAAAGAGATTAGAAAAGGCTGTTTGTGTGTGTTGTACAAATTTGTTTGTTTTCAAGCGCTGAGAGTATAATGAAAATGTCCCAGCCAGGCTTAGCTGTTGCTGTAGTACCGGTCAAAGCCTGGAACATCCGAATGAGGCATCGTTGTTCTGGGTTACCCAGGACCTCTGGGTTATTGAAACTGGCCCTTCTGAGCAGAAAGTTTGCAGAGCAAAATGAAAGCCAAGTGCAGACTGACAGTCCTACCTTTCTGTAAACCTGTCCTGGAATGGCACTTGCAAATGAATTGTGAAGCCATTTGTATATAATGATGTTACTTAATTATATGCATCAGTAATATACAGGATGAATATCTCAGGTGCATAAATGCATTACCTCCTGCAAAGATCAATAACAAATGCTTTAGTTAAAAGTACAATAAAAATAATATGGCCTCAAGCATCCTCAAGGGAAGTTTCAGTTGGAGGTAATGAATGCATAGCTCGTTCTGACATGCAGGCAGTTAGATCTTTTTAAGTGCTTGTTTTGTCTAATATTAGAATAGTTTGTGTTTTACTCTGTGCAAGAACTCCTGTAAACATTTGGTGTCAGTAATGTCTTATGTCTGAAGAATTTACCAGGATAAGTCTCCCAGTGTGTGTAATGAGAGTGTGGCGAGAAAAGGGTCAGAAAGATGGGACCCTGCTGCTGGCTATAGGTCTTCTGGTTCAGTTGAAATTACTATGGAAAGCTTTTCTGGTTATGTGTGTCAAACAGGAGAGATGTTAGAAACATCCTTCACGCTTTGTAGAAATTAACCTGACTTTTCACTTTGTATTACCCATGTGCTTCTCACAACAAATTTGTCACTTCATTTTTGGATTCACCCATGAGTTTGAAATATTGAAGCGAAGCTTGACAAAATATCTTGAATTTCTCACTTTCATCAAAATTCTAAGTGGTTGTATTTCAAATCAAAGATACTTTCAGGTTTCCTTGGAAACGTGCCAACCTCTACCAAACGGTTACAGACATGCTAACTTCAAGCTTATTAAGATATCTAGTGGGTTTTATGTGATTTCTCATAGTGTTTTGCTGAAAGTATCAGTTGGCTTTTTCGTGTAGATACCATGGTCCAAGCTCTGCATAGCTATTTATTTTAGTGTAAAGTGGAATTGGGAGGTGTCTAGAGAGGGATTACAGATCCTCCAGCAAAATATACTCTATGAGCTCCGATACCATGTTTTGCTTAGCTGAGCTGCCTAATACGCTTTGCTGCAGCTTGGATACGTAGGAGAGATGGTTCCAATTTCCCCACATGTAAAGTGTTAAGGACTGTTTTCAACAGAGATAAGCTGAGAATTTTGCTGGCCCCACAAACCACCAAATGATTTTGGACATTACTACCTGAAAGACCTTACATGTTAAGAGACTGAAGGTCTCCTTGCCAAAAGATATTGTTGAGGCCAAGCTTGTATTCAAGGGAAGACTGGAGAAGTTCAGAAAAGAGAAATACAGCCAGCATTACTAGCCATACTAACCATAGAAAGCACTCCTCTGACTTGGGAAGTTCCTGGGTTTGAAATAGTTGGAGGAATTTAAGGGAGAAGTTATCATACATCTGTGTGCTCTGTCTAGTGACTGTTAAGGTCACTGTTGAGGCTACGTGATTGCTAAGGTAGGTATACATTCTGATCCAATGCAACAAAGTTTACTGGGTTTTTGTATAAAGCTTCTTTCTATTAACCATTTTTTTCTCATAACCATTTATTTTTCTTAACTATAATATTTAGTTTTAGTGGATTCTCAGGTGACTTGTGTATGGCTTGAGATATTTTCATCTTAGCAGGATATTGCTATTGTCTCCAGCTGAATGAAGACCATTGGGCATGCAGGTGAATCTGGATTTGATGCAAGTTTTTCACTTTATAAGGGTACTGTAGTAATGAAAAAATAATGTTTATACTTACTGTGCCATGAATTACTTCCTCTCTTTCCTCTGTGGCTGCTATGCTTTGGGCTCAAGTGGAAACTCTACAGCAACAGTTAGCAAAACCACTGTGCATGGTAGAAGGGTAGCAGACAACAAATGTTTAATATTTCTTTCAGCCACTTTGCCTGCCTAGTATTAATTAATCCACTGATTAAGTTGTATTTGAGTAGGACTCCTGACTACCTACTGCAGTAACAGAGATGAGAGCACATTTCCTGTTTGCTGACCTGCTATGCAGGCAGTGACTTCCAGCAGAAGACCTCAGTAGCCACAGGTCAGTGCATGCTACCTCTGCTGGGACAGCAGCTGTCCTCTGGGAAACCACAGGGAGAAATGTGTTAGAGAAGGAAGAATAAACCACTGGCCTGGTGGCGTCGTGAGACAGTAACAACATGTATGAAAGTATTTTAAGTTTTCAATGACTTCACATGGTTGATTTAGTTGGAGAAACCGGAACTAGCAAAGTAAGGCTCAGATGCAGGAAGAAGGTTCAACTAAAACAGGTTGAGATGGGAGTTTTTGTCTGCTCATGCAGGTTTTTGGCACCATCACTGCAGCATATCCTGCCCAAATGGTGTTGGAGCAGAGTGGCTGTTTCTCATGGTGCTGCATGTGATGCAGCTCTTCAGTCCTTCCTCTTTTTGACCCCCTAATCAATTTTTTCCACTTTCATTTGGGAAGAAAGAAAAGATTTTGTGGGGGTGGGAGAAGCAATTTCCTTTTAATTGCTTGTTTGTCCTTGTCTATTCTCTTACCCTTTCAGATTTCTCAGAGCAGGGTTTGGGGTGTTTTGTCTCTTTTTTTCTCATTTTCAGTGGTATCGATGGGGAAGAATGACATTTTATGCTTGGATAGAAACCAATCACCTCCTCAGACCCCCTTAGAAAAAGCCTAATTTGCTCAACTAGTCAGTATTCTGTCTTTGTTAAAAAAGTCCCAGACTGGAATTTGGGTTTAATCCTTTGACTCACGTTTGTGCTTCTCTCCCTGCTTTCCTCATCCCAATTATAATTCCCAAAGTGTTTTCCTCACCACTTTATTTTTTTTTTTTTTTATTACATGCACTCAAGTTACCCTTAGCTCAGAAGGAAAAAGACAAAAAACGTCCCCCCCAAACAAAAGCAAATAAAAAGCCCCTCACCAAAGTAAATAAATAAGTAGACAGAGAAAACAAGTTGCTAGTTCGTTTTCTTCTGCCTTTCCCTTAAGGCAGAATGCCAAACTATTTCGTGTGTGATGCAACTGCCTGATGGACATGCAGAGAACCCCAGCAGTGGCAAAACCAGAGTTTACCCAAGCGCAAGTTGGCAGTGAGAGCAGTCTTTCCAACAAAAGGCTATTTAAAGCCGCAATGTGATGCATTTTTAACATTTTTATTCAGCACAAGATTTAATTGCTCACAGACAAACTACCTAGATATTTGTGCCTGAGTGTTTGTGACTGGAATTGTTTGCTATCTGTGTGTTGTTTCAGAGCTGTTCAGCTGTCAACTGAGAGTTTGAGGCAAGAATGAGAATTTGTTCCCTTAGCACCTGATGTCTGAGATGGGTCAGGACAGTTTTTACCTTCTGGTCATGTCTTGCCTCTTCCATTTTTTTCTTCTCCAGTTATTTCTTCCCAGTAACTTTTCCTCTTCTGCCAGCCTGTTCATGAAGGGTAGTGGTGGATGGGGTAGGAAGATGTGCTGAATTAACTTCACCTAAAATGAGAAGCTGTAGCACTGAGAGATTAAGTGTCTTGCTGGAGAATGCAGAGATAATCTGTGACAGAAGGAGAAATAGCCACAGTCCCTGACTTGGAGGCACCAGGGTGGCTTGGCCATGCAGATGAGGTTTATGCTAGCTAGCTTGGCAGCAATGCAGCTACAGTATAGCCTACCTGCCAGTGCTTTACAGCTTGATCTCAGATCTGTGACCCTACATATTATGCTGTTACCACATCCACTGTAGCTATTTGAGGATAACTCCTAAATATCCATACAACTTGGTGTTCCAAGCCTTGAATGAATATCACTGCATGCTAGAAATAAGTTATGTATACTCCCAATCAACAGGAAAATATGGTCCTCAATCACCTGTACATTTCTGTCTTTAATCCTTACCTGCCTCTTCGGAAGCCTTGAGATTGAGTTAATTTTACAAATTGAAACCCACTAGCACTTAAAAAATGTGCTGCATCAAAGTCAAGCCATGTTGTCTCGTAGCACTCAAAGGCATGTTTCAGTGCATGTTTCAGTGCTCTGTTGAGTTGGGGCCTTAATATCTACTGAAAGTTTAGACATCTTTGGAAAGGACCAGCTTTGTGCCAGTCAGTGAAGGTTGATGGAACTGCGCACGTAGCTCGACAGATTTATTTCATTAGAGCAATCCAAGCAGATGAATCTTAGCATTATCTTTTCAAAGGTGTCAGCAGTGAGCTGGTATTTTCAGCAACTAAACCACCAAAGTAACCAATTTTTTTACTAGTGAGGGCTTGCGGGAGTCACTGCATCTTTCAGTGCCTCAGTTTCCTCACTTGCTGAATGGCAGCTACAGTGATTGTCTTCCTTTGTGAAGCCTTCAGAAACCAGTGATGTTTCCTGCAGGCAGGCACTGCCAGCTCCCAGGAGGTCTCTGCAGGTACTGATCATTTATGTGCATCAGAAATGGGAGAGGAGTCCAAGAAATCCCAGGCAGGCCCACTTCCAGTAGCCTCCTTCCCATCATAGCACAACTTCCAATACTCTTTGCTTAAGTATTAATTAAAAATCGCTTAAATAATTGGCTTGGTTGGACTGTCTATTTCATCAAGGCTTCTAGGTTTTTCGGTTGT
>JAOEHY010030433.1:6019-38153 GCA_025447955.1 Psilopsiagon aurifrons | reverse complement strand
GGGGGAACCCTCCAAAATCCAAGTCTTCTATGAGTCTAGCAGGCTAAAAGCACCAGGAAACCTCTGAAGGGAAGTAAAAACTTATGAATGGAGAATAAAATATTGGTGCAGAGCAAAAGGGCTGTTGTGTATAAAGAGCAGATGGGAAAATGTTGAGTTTGAAGTTTAAAAGACAAGGATCTGAATCTCATTCAGCTGAGCAGGGGGAAGTGGTTTGGGTTTCCTTTCCTTGGAGGTTGGCTCCATTTGATGAATTGTCGAGATGTGCTATAAATGTTTAAGATTTATAGGAGAGGCTCCAAGTAATACTAATGAGCAGCTAAAAATAGATATGATAGGAAAATATAAACTGACAAACAGATCATCCAACATACCAATAATTTCATAATCACACAACAGTTGCCAACTGAAGATGGGAGACGTGGCATGAAAATGAGCTTTTGTTTTTCACATCTGAAAGTTAAAGGAGTCGGAGTGGAAACAGATGTTCTCCAAAACAATATGTCAGAATAACTCTAGTAACAGCCAATTGTCACCAGAGCTGAGTAAATAATTCCTTGCTCACTCTTTGCTGGCTGATGGTTTTCCAAGGACTGGTGGGGTTTTTGTTAAGAACTGATCTATTGATTGATCGATTGATAGTAACATAAATGGTTTTGGTGCAAAAATTACCAGTGTCTCACTGCTTACAGTTCTGTGCTTGCCAGGTTTGGGGAAATTTTGTTAAAGAACTGTTGGTCCTCCAAAAGAAATCTTCACGGCTTTGACAAATAATTTTTGTGATTATTTCATTGTTGATATTAAATAATCAGGTGAATTAATGAATTATACTTACTGAATTGGGAGGGATTAGATTAATTAGATGCTTTGCTTTTATAGAAAAGGGTTTGTAGAGCAGCAACTGCTTTCAGAAGAGTTTACACTGGGAATAACCATCTTTGTCTACTACAGCAGCAGACTTGTTGAGCTTTCGTTTTCAGGGTCTGTCTTCTGAGCACCTAGAGAAGAGAAACATTCCAGTCAGTTAGTGACGTATGGGCAGACTGAAGGACCAAGGATCCTTTGTGCTGCTCTGTGTGTGCTGGATGCCTGCAGAATGCACTGGAAGATCTTTGTGTTCATGAAAATGACGGGCAACAAGCAGGAGCAGATTCAGCAACTGGAAGACCCTATCCCTTGGCAGGTGGCATCTTGTGTGAGTGGAGGCCCTGCCCACATCTTGGGGCACAGGCAGATGGGAAATGGGAGCTGAATCCCAGACCTGCTTTTGAATTTTACCTGAATGTTTTGAACTGGTGTCTTTGTCCCCTGGCTGGATTTTTGCCTGCAGATTTTCTATTTGTACCACTGTGAAAATATTTTTCTTCACAGTGGTGTTTCCACTGGGAGAATCTTTGTCTCCATTGTAATCTCCCTGAGGGTGGTTTCAAAAGTTCGTCTGTGAAGAGTACTGCATCTTGGTTTGCAGTCTTCAGAACCCCCTTTATAAAGTAAAGTGAAAGATGTTATTCCTTTTCTGGTCCTATTTTTGCCCTGACATGGCACCATCCCATTGTCTGAAGAGTGGGCAGAGCCATATAGGTGTGCTGAAGGATTTGATAAAGCCAGTGTGGGCTTCACTAGGATTTATTGGTCAAGTGAGAAGGGCTGGATGGGACACAGAATGGCAACATCATGGAAGCTGTT
This sequence comes from Psilopsiagon aurifrons, assembly GCA_025447955.1. NCBI lineage: Eukaryota > Metazoa > Chordata > Aves > Psittaciformes > Psittacidae > Psilopsiagon > Psilopsiagon aurifrons. The sequence goes on along the minus strand of JAOEHY010030433.1, from coordinate 36,467 downwards.
CTGTGGCAGGGTGGAGAATGGCTACTGGCAGAGGAGGAAGGAAAAGGATGATTTTTCTGGCGGGTGAGACAGGAATAAGGTTGCTTGAACAGCTGGGGTTGTTGAGGATGAAAATGATGGAAGGATGTTACGGAGGCACAAGCAGGAGGAGGAAAGCAGAGCCAGGTCCTCAGCTAACATTGCTGGGTATTTTTAGGACTGCTTCCTGAGAGTGCTTTTTGTATATAAACAGACAAGGTTCCAGGAGGCAGCAGCGAAGGGGGAGTGGTGTAACTCAATGATACTTGTACTGCAAATAGTACATTGCAAAGAGCAAATTATTTGACTGTATTAAACTGCAGCCTCCTGCAACAGATCAAAGGGTCTGGTTTCTAAGCAAAGTAATTGTAGCCTAAAGAAAACTTAACTGTTAAAAGCCTCACAGGCCCTAGATTCCTGTTTGACTTGGCTTCAGGAGCTGCATACTCTTTAAACCTTAGACTATCAAGTGCATTTGCAAAGCACAAGCTATAAGCCTTTCTCCACAGTGACATGTAGATAGCCTTGCTGTTGGGAAAACACAAGAAAGAAAGAACAACAGGAGGAGGATTATGTCTGGCAGGTGGACTCGACAGTGCTCTGTAATTCTGGAGGGGCTGTCAGTAGGAGAGCAGATCTGATAAAGACATCAGGGTTATGCAGAAGAAAGTCACCTGGTCTTTGTGGGCAGTGCTGAAGTTGAAGCAGAAGTGGGAGCCACTGCCTCAAGTGGGACGAGGCCAGTGTAACACAGGGCCAGGGGATCTGCCTGTGAGCCTGCTTGCCTCCATCCTCACCTACAAGTGCTGTGTGTTACTTAGGGAGCTGTACCCAAAAAGTCATCATGTGTACGCTGAAGGTCATGAACAAAATGGTTACTCTGTCATGTGGTCAACTTAGGCTTAGTACTCAACCCTGACAAGTCAGTCTTTGCCACACTTAGTTTTTCAGCTTTGTAAATCTATTCTGGTTCCAGTTCAGATTTTCTCTCTCTCTTTCTCTTTTTGGTAAGACAAAAAGGGGCAAAAGTTATGAATTAGGAAGGTCCCAGAGGAGGGCCATCCTTGCTGCAGCAACCCCAAAGCTACCTTTTCAAGGAGGAATGAATGAAAGCACCTGCAAGAAGTAGGCTGACACTCTTAGCTGTTGCCGCTACACATCTTGGGTACCTGGGCAGTATCCTGGCTGACATTTCTTTCATGGGAAACCTATCGTTGGCATCATCTTTTTCCATGCAACTTGTTGAAAATGTCTGTCCTCTGCTCCCTTGGCTCCTTGCAGAGCAGATTTATGGTCCCACTTTCCTTTTACAAATAAAACCCTAAGTGCAAATCCAAAGGATAAATAACACAGTGCAGACGTGCCTGCAGCAATATTCTCTATATTTATCACTGCAAAGAGTCTGGGAGGAAAAGCTGGTGAAGGCAAGATATTTTATGTGAGAAAACTATTCTCATGCTCTCATGCCAGTTCTGGAGGCTGGAGAGCACTCCTGTTGTGCTTTTCCCCAAACATCCTTCTGCAGCTCAGGAAACTCCAGGTGCCTTATCTAAGACATCCATCCTCCCTCGCAGGCTTACTGTGTGGGAAGTACACCGGCTCCACCACGGTGCAGGAGGTTGCTCCTTCATAAGCACACACAATGCGTAAGTGTAAATAAACCTCAGCATTTGCTCTGTGCTGGGTAAAAAGTAAGCATGGAACATCAACACCGCTCTGTCCATTAATACATCTGAATCTGCTGTTCTGATCACTCCCACCCTGCCTGCAATCTCAGCTGACGTTGCTTTTGCCAGTTAATATTTAGCTAGGGCATTGGGCAAGTGTGATTACAGCAGGGGCACTACACCTGCAGGGGACTGAGTGGGGCTTCTTCTTCCTGCCTCAGCAACAGCAAATTGACAGCTGTATGCCAGGACCAAATGCTGTGTTGTTAGCAAGGATGACTGTGGTGGAAAGAAGCTATTCCTTGTTTCTTGGGCCGAGCTGGTGGTTTGCAGGAAGCCAGCAACTCTGGATCTTGAAATTGCAGCACAAGATGTACCTGGAACTACTACCCTCGGTATTGTTTTCAATCTCTTTGTCTTGACTCCAGCTGTAATTCTAAGACACTTTTGCTTAAGTAATCCCAAGGGCAATAAGCCATTTGAGTGTGCAACGCATGTGGGTTGGAAATTAGGACTGCTTGATTGTCATCAGCTACAGAGCCTGCTCCTGTATCCCTGCATCCTCCATGGTTCTGCAGCCCTTGCGTCGAGGGAAGGTGATGGTGGGCTCAGGTACTGTCATCTGCTGGAGGATGAAGAAACTGCAAGGAGATATGGGGGACCTGCCTCCCATTGTCTGAACTTAAGAGCAATGCAAAGTGCTGGAACCAGCTCAGGCTCTTCCAGAAAGGGACTTTTTTTGTCCTGGGCTTGAATTTATCATCTTAGAGTCAGTGTTTTTGAATTCTTGCTCTTCATGTTTGGTCGGGGTTTTCCAGGTTGAAGAGGAAGCTTCTGCTCTACACCTGTGATAATGGTGACATCCAGCCATCAGCCCTGCTTTGCCAGTGCCCTGGCTTTCCCAGCAGGCTGCAGCTCCATCCCGACTTACTGCTCCGAATTGCAGGGGAACTTACGGCTGTCCGTGGCCAGCAGAAATAGTCCTGCAGTGGCCAGCAGGCCTCAGCTGGGGTAAATGTAGACTTGGTTACTCTGAGAAGTTACTCACTTAAAGTTCTACCCTGCAATCACAGATGTTTCCAGATGTGCATCTTGCTGGGAATTATGACCTGTCCTAATGGGCTCAATGCTGAGAGATTTTGGACCTCTGTGTTTCATATGCTCCTTGTGCTTTAAGGTAGTGCCGTTTGGCTTGGCATAGGCTCAGTTACGGGGACTTGAAGGCAGTGATTAGTAAGGCAACTAAAAAGACTACTCGCAAAACAGCTTTAGCATAGTCTGCAATAAAAAATGATCCCCAGACAGACCAAGGTGGAGGAGGCCCAAGTGCCAGGAGTGGTTCCACCACCATGCTCACTGAAATCTAATCTCCTTGCTGTGGCAGCCAGGGAGAGGCCTGTGAAACCTATAAGTTCACTGATTGTTTTTCTTTTTTCTTTCTTTTCCATCATTATAGCTATGACCTCCCTTCTGGCCACTTACTTCAGCCTCAAGGGATGGGACCTTTTCTGGAATGAAGACCCATCTCTCTGTTCCCTGAGAGGAAATTAGTCTGTAGCATTGCTTGTGTTTTACTTACTATGTTTAGAGAAATGGAAACACCACGTGAATTTCTGTATAGGCTCTGCAGGGAAATCATGTTTCCATATTGCATTATGAGAAATGCAGTGGAAGTGTGCTATGCTCAGTTAATTTTTTTAATGTATGGTGGCAAAAGAAACTTCAGTTCAGAATGAGAGTATGATTTTCTCTTTCTATTCAACATCCATAGTGCTATAAATACAAACTGCAGGGTACTTTCAGAACTGCAAGCCTTTAAGACCTCTCAAGGGAAAACATCACACCAAATTAATCTGCCGTCAAGTGGAAATTCTATATTGTTTGCATTTGCCAATGTTCTGTATGTGGCTGTAATTGCACTGAAGCAAATATCTGCTTCGAGTTCTTCACAAGATTAAATGTGGCCAATTGGGCGTAAAAGAGTAATTGAAATGCAGAGCTGCTGCTTTGGATTTGTTAGAGGCATTGCTCATTTTTGCTCTGACACAATGACACTAGGTTCTGGCTTTCCGTTAAAACAGGGAAATTTGGGGAATGTGATTTGGAGCATCTGGTTGCAAGCCAAGTGGAGGATATTTGTCTGGCACTGCTGCTGCCCCGCAGTGCACCAGTGGGCAGTGTGCCCTGAGCGTGCCCCCTGCTTTGCAAGGGGCCACCTTCCTTCCCTCTGACCAGCAGTGAGGCTGGCAATAGCTGTGCGCCAGGGTGCAGCATCTGGCTGGGACCTCCAGTGTCGGCTCCTGAGGATTTCGTGGTCTTTTTAAGTTCTGAGCATTTGCCATAAATTTGAAATGAAAGGACGTGTGAAGGTCCCAGAAAGAGCCTCCATGGCTTTTAACAGTGAGAGCCCGAGATCTGAGCTGGATCCTGACTCTAGTGTCACCGTGTCGGACTAAAGGAGCATGTCAGCTTGCAAAACCTGAAGTCTCACCCTAAGGCAGCTGGATATGAAACATTAAAGATTTGCTTAAAAACTTCATACATTCTCTTTTTACTAGTTTAGCCATTTTCCCTCTTGCATTATAAATGCAATTATAAGCAAATAAAAAGTCTTTTTTAAGTTGGCTGTAGCGCCTTTTAATTCTGCATGAAAACCCAGCTGCTCCCTATGCCCTGCCCAACAGGCAGATAAAAAACAGGGCCAGGTGGGCAAAACTGCCAGTTTGAATCCTTTTTTGTTTCATTTTCTTTCTAATTAGTGGGCTTATCCAAAAAACACATACTGAACTCCTATGAGCTTGCTAATGCTCAGCCATCTCCCAGGGTGTTTCTTAGTGCAGCAGCTACAGAGTAGTCCTGACAGCATCCTTGCATTGTCTTCAGCAAGGGCAGCATCTCTCAGTATGTTGCCAGGAGCCATGTCCCCTTGGCACTAGCAGGGCTCTGCTCCTCTGCCTTGCCCCCTTCCCAACTGGAGGTCCAACTCCCAAAGTTGTTTGAGGAAGCCGGAGTTGGGGCAGATTCCTCTGTGTGAGAGCACAGTCTGAATTGCGTCAGCAAGGGACATATCTTCACAGATCATTAAGAAAGCGAGGACAAGAGTTGCAGATCGACTGATCCCCATTCCACAGTGAACTAGGACTTTGCCTGGAAAAAAGGAGATGGGATTATTCCAGGAGACCAAAGGGTAGGGTTTATTGTGCCAAAGCAGAGATAGAAGTGGTGCGGACATGGAGGCTGAGCCAACCGGTGTGCTCAGCCCTGCTGAGCAGACCTGGGGCACTGCTGGTCGGGGAACAATGTGTTTTTTAACGACTGAGAACAGAAAATTCCTGACTGTATTTTGGGATCTGTGTTTGTGCTTAGCTGTCAGCCTGACACAATGCCCCTATTCCTCCTGCCCAGCCTGCATCTGTGGTGCCCCTGCTTGCGCACATGTGGTTTGGGGAGTGATGTACTTGCTAGCAAAGCTTCAAGTTGTCATAACTGGAGGTCATGCTATGGGAAGGAGCCTTGGTAGGTTACTTCCTACCAGTAGGCCTGGAAACTTGGGATTTCAAACGTGCTCAGGAGCGCTTGCTGTTATTACAGGAACACTCCTGTTTTTTCCTAAGCTCTTTTTTCTTCTTTGCTTAGGGCAGTAATGCTTTATGCTTTCTGAGGGTTCTCACTGCTGCGCAGACCTTGTTGGAAGTGTGTACTATTAAGAACCACTCCTCTTTGTATATGCCATTTGCACCAGCTCGAGGTTTTTTATTTTTATAGCCTACCCTGTACATCTGTAGGTACTATCCTTCCCTAATGCCAGGATCTTCCCTTCTGTATTACGTGATCACTGGAGAAGTAGTTCATGAAATGCCTCTAGTTCCCTGGAGATTTCAGTGTGAGGTCTGTGTTTTCATTAAGAGTAATACCGTGAGTCCTCCCATGTTGCTGTGAGCAAGCCTCAGGGAAGATCTTCCAGGGATCTAGGGGTATATCTCCCTCATTCCGTCTGCTTTGCTTTCCTTTTTGCTGCTGTGATTGCTAATGGAAGCAGCCAGAGAAATGCAGTTCTGTGTCATGACTGCTTCCTGGTGTCTAATGTGTGTCTAACCCATGCTGGAAGGAGATAAACACTTTTTAAAATGGTCTTATGTGAAATTCAAGGAAATTTTGTCAAAAGGATTGCTTTCAGATGGAAAAAATCAAGTTTGTAGTTCTTTGCCTCTGCATGTGAACAAAGAGCTCATTCTGGAACGTGAAAACCTGCATCTTGTACACGTTGTGAAATGGCTCAAGCTTCACAAAAAGGGTATGATCCGATGAGAAATTTTTAATTGGAAAAAAGAGAGTTATGTTTTTCTGCTTAATTATAGCCATGCCTGAAAAACCTCTCCTGTCCTTTCTGCAGTCGAATCTGGTCTTTTCACAGAGCCCATGGCTCAGCAATTGGGCATTATTAAACTAGCAGTGGCTGGACTCAGATTTGAACTTCTGACCACCTAATGGACAGTTCTGTCACCCATTAAGGCAGCTGAATGAAAATGTTGTCATCTCAGCAAGAAGACGTCAGAACCCTTTTGACTGGAAATCTTCCCAAGGCTGGAACAAAGATTTTCTGCCTTTTTTTTTTTTACTTTATTTCTTTAGCCTGTCACATTTGTGGTCTCTCATTTACCAATTGTAAGGCTGCAGGGAATGCAATTTAACAACAACACAATTTATATCCAGAAAAAGGTGAAAATCAGTAATAATCATCCCATGTTGGTTTTTTCCCTTTGGAGATGGAATAAATGGTCTCAGATGCTGCTTCTTTGTAAAATGTGAGGAGGGGTAGAAAGAATGGGCAGGTTTTTCTGGGCTAATTCCTTGTTTTGTTTGTGCTTACAGCATTTTAACTTCTCTATTAGCAGTGAGTGAGGCAAAAATATCCTTGTTGGATGATAAGCCTGGGTCCAGCCAAAACCCTCAGACTGATTGCCCCATCTCCCTGGGTGTTAATTCTGGGTCCTTTGTGCCCAGTTTTTAATCTTAAATCCCAGTTTGTTTGTGACAGAGTATTTATTTAGCAGCAGTTCCAGTTCTGACTAACAATGATGGCATAGCCACATGCTCAGAGAGCACGAGCATGTGTTGTGAAAACCTGCTCTGGCCAGCAGGTTGAGGGAAGTGTTGAATTCCACAACGTATGTGACACAGCTACCTTTCATTATCCTGGTATGAGAAATCTGAGCTCAGCCCTAAAGATAGATGTGTCTTCAGTAAAAATAAAGGGACAAATATAGTCACCAAGGAAGTGGTGAAAACAGCTCCTGTGACAGCAGACTGGACTGGGCATCAAAGCCTTTGGGGGAAGGAAAAGGGTTTTCCAACATCATGTCAGTTTTGCAGAGTTAGGAGATCAAGTGATTTCTATTTGTGTTTTCTTATTCAGATGCAGCTTCACAGGATTTACTGAGATACCATTTACTGCCATTAACTCCGTGGGGATTCTTGGAAGTGAAGTCCTGCTTTTCATGGCAATGTGGAGAAAAGCTTTGCATCCCTGCTAAAGATAATGCTAATCTGAATTTTCACTAGACTTTTTTTCAGTGTGCTTTCAATGTTTTTCATTAGCCTTCACATCAGCCTCGTGGGATATGGATGTTGAATTATCTTCCCCAGAGGAGGTACTTCAGACCCAAATAACCCAGGCCTGAGATTTCCCTGGTAAAGGAACCAGGAGCAAAATTTCTCTTTGACAAATACTGTGAATAAAGCTAAGACCAAAAAGTCTTTGGAAAATACATGCTTTACTAGTCTGCAGTAGGCCTGACTGCAACATAGTGCCAGGGACTGGTCTGAAAATTTCTAAGCTACCAGCACTCTACAACTGCACCAGGAAGGGAGGGGAGACAAAGCAAAAGCAATCAAAAAGGGATGGTCTTGATGTTGGATTTGATTTTGAGTCACTAGATATTTCAAAATTTGATCTGTTTGGCTGCAAACTGGACAGGGGACAGGACACTTTTAACCTCATTTCTGTGAAGTTGTTCTTGGGTCCATTTTTTCCACCCAGATGGATCTTTCTGCCTTGGGAAATGCTCAGCCCCACCTGCAGTCTGGAACTGAAGACAGAACTGAGTACAGAAAAGGATGCTGCCAATAAATATTGTCTGATGTGTTTTTGTTAGGGGCACAGAAAGCAGAACAAATCTCGAGCTCCTACTTTTACAGGCTGGCTTTCTAATGGTATGTATCTAGCTCTGTATCTGGGAAGAGGAGGTGGTGAGTAAGAGCACGCTGAATTTTCTTCCTTGCGTCTCTGGCTTATCTTCACTTCAGAAGAGTTCTCCTAGATCAACAGCTAGCTTTAGAAGGTGTCTCAGCAAAAACATGGACAGGCCCAAACTATTGACCTTGAATCTTATCTGCATGGCTCTCTAAGACACTGGTTCCCATGAGGATGCAGGTTTATTATCTCTTTCACACATGCAGAATCTATTCCACATTGTTAGCCTTTGTTTCACCATGCACAGAGGTTACAATAAATGCTGGTACACTGACAATAAAATGACTGTTTGTTACAGATAAATCAGTCATATGAAATGATTTAATTAATGTAAAATTGCTCTAATGAAAGCAGATTTGAATTTACTATGTGATTATTTGTAGCAAACAAATTGAATGTTAAACCTGAGTCAGGAAACAAAAGCTGTGTTGCTGTTTGTTTCTGTTTACAGGCTCAGGCCCTTGTCTCTTAGCAGTATCTGTAAATGGGTTTAGCAGTATCTGTAAATGGGTTAAGTGACACTCTGAACCCACCATGATATACTGCATTTGATGAGCGCCTGAAGCGCGTCTGCACCGTGTGAGCCATCTGCAATGGGCTTGGTAACACATGTGGCATCAGCCTCTCACGGGAGGCTCAGATTCCCGGGTGGCTGCTGGACCACAGCCTGGAAAAGCAGCGTTCAAAGAGGCAGTCATGGTGCTTACCCCTGTCATGGGGTGGGCAAGAAAGTTATAACCACATCTTCTGTACCACACAATCTATGCTGCAAGCATACCATTCTCCAACTCTGCCTTCCGTGTCCCCATTTGTTTTAACATACAGTGCAAAGAGAAGTTGGACTGATCCCACATTAGAGGGCCATGTTGCAACCTTCTCTCTGAGCATGTAACAGGATCCCTTAGGAATAATGGGATTAACTGAGGAGAAGTGGGGGCACTTAGCTTCTGGCATTATTAAATCTTGCAATCCTTACTTGAAATTTTACATCGCACTTCTCAAGCTACATTTAGCAGAGGCAGACAATAACTGTCATCTGGCTGGGATTTGTGCAGAACAATAACACTTGGTTTTTAACAACGGATTATGGATATTATATCCAGCTCATGCCTGCTGTAACTCCACTGACATCAAAGGGTTTGCACTAGGGATAAAGTTTGCACATTCAAGTTTGTTGGCCAAATTCAAGTTGGGAAATTCAATGTTGTTGAACAAATCAGTCATTAAAACACATAATATCTTATTGTCCTTTTGCACTCATCATTAACTGAGCTAAATGTCCTGAGCTAGCCTTTGCATTATTGCAGCCTGGTTTCAATTTGGCATAAGACCAGGCTCCAGATCTGTCATCCGCAGTGAACACCCCAGCTACCCTCATTCTATTGAATCCAGCAGAATTATGCTGCTCACCAGGAGTAGAGCTCAGGTGGGCTGGAGGGCCCCAGGGGCTCTTCCTGCTCTACTGTGGTTTTCTCATCTCCTGTTACCTTTTTGCCACCATCCTGCAGCCAGGTGCAGAATCAATTGTCTTTTTCTTGATTAATCAAGTGTCTATTGTGTCACAGCTGAAAATAGCAAGAAGCCTACAGAGAGCTCTGAGTGGTGCTGTGTCCCTTCTTCCACGCCTCGTGGAACAGGTAAGAGCTGTCATCTGCTGAAGAGTGGGAGGTCAAACTGATGTATGTAATACTCCTACAGCAGAGTCAAGAGAGGGGAGCCGCCTTCTCCTAAGTTAAGATTCTTTCGTAACCACCACCACCACCAAGAAGGCAGCAGTAGAGGAAGCCTAGCTTTTCATTTTCTTTGGCGAACTGGAAGAAGGAAGTGCCTCTGAGGGGGTTTGCCATTTCAGGAATTTAATGGACAATTTTAACTTGGCTGTTTCAAACATGTTTGAAGGTCAGTAAAAGGAGAAGCTGTCCACTTCAGAATCTTTCTCTCTGGATGGTACTAGTTTAATAATGTTCATGGTGTGCTTTCATGTGTGCTCTCAAGTTCTCTCTCCCTCTCTCTTCCACTAGACCTTACCAAACCCTCCTGATTTAAGCTTAGACTTAGCTGCACTCCAGAAAAATGCAAGTTGTACAGATGGCCATGCAAAATGGCAAGCATGGACATGAGGGAGAAGGCCAGTACTTCCCTGACTGTGTTTTCCTTGCAGAGAAGAGGGCAGATTGTGTATCTGGTTGCTCTTGGCTGGGCCTTCCCAAACAGCTCTGTTAGGTGGTCAAAGGACCAGCAGGACTGTGCTGAAGGAAAGGCAGCCAGCGAAGCAGGGTTCATAAAATAATGATTACATGGTATGGCTACAGCTGTAGTGCATGTATTTGTTAGTCTGTATCACAAAGGTAATGAGGGAAGTCATTCAGGGTGTGAGGCAGCCATTGACCACTGTAAAGAAATAGCTCCCAATCAGGAGCATGTGGGTTCGTGCTCCTCAGCTTCCTTTTGCTCATGCTCTGGCATCCAGGTTTGAAGAAATTGCCTTAAAAATGAATTCCTTATATTACCAATGGCACATTCTGTTCAGCTAAGGTGGAAATCTGGAATAAATCTGACCAAGCTGTTTTCTGGACTTCTGGTATAAAGTGTGATGGGAGTAATGCTTCTTACTTAATTCTAACGAGTATTTGATTCATAGTTTTAAGTATGTTTGTGCCTCATACAGTCTTAACTTTAACTTATCCTCCCAGGTGAAAAAGATAATTTAATTCCATTAAAAAAAAATGTTGAATTTGTTTGTAATAGTTAAGAAGCAGTTTTAAATGACTTCTCAATCAAACAGAAGTACCTTGTTACATCCTGAATTTAATATGAACAGGCCTCTTGTCACCTGGCATAATTTTTTGTTCAACATCACTGCTTATAATAAATGCTATTTTTTCTTTTCTTCTAAATGATGTGAGTAACAATCCCCTCCCTGTCTCATCCCTGCGCAGGTCATGGGTATTTAGCTGCTAAATTTCTGTAGCTCAGGAAATTATGCTTCCAGAACATCTTGTTTATATATTTTCTAAACTGTTGCACTTCCCTTAAAATGATGAATGTCAGCAACAGCTGGACTATGTATGATTGAATTTCACCTTGTCTCCATTCTGAGAACCCTGTTTCCATATGGAGTTCAGCAAAGTATTATCTAAAAGCATGGGAGTTAGGGATAAATGCGCCTTGAGCCCTAACTTGTTCTGCACTCATAACTTTCAGTATTTGGGCAAGCATCTTGCCCAGGACTGGTTTTGTTTGCTTTTGTGGCCGCCAGGATTCATCTGTTGTTTTCTGTCTTTTGTCAATTGATTTGGAACATTTATTTTCTTACACATGTGTTACTAGATTTTCGATCTTACCTTTCTCTGAAGCACCACCAATGATTTCTTCAGTTGCAAATAGCAATAGAATTGAGTGCAGATCCAAGTTCCCCAAACACATTAGTGGTTTTGAAATCCAAATGTAGCCCTCAGTTGCACAAAGGCAAATACTTTCTAATAGGCTGGATTAGGCCCTCCAAACAGCAGTAAAAGCTGAAGTATCTAGCACAGAGGCACACTATTTTTTTGTTACTGTGTCTCCCTTTCCTAGGTTGTATGGTATGGATCGGCTCTGCTAGCTGCACATGATTAACCTGTATAGCTAGTGTTTTAGGACTTTCATTGATTTTTTAAAGCTCACCATGATGCAAGCAAAACAGTGTGAGTGCACAGCTGTTCTCTTAATAAATCATGTTTGAGTGGGTACCTGTACAGTTTTGAGGCACAGTGGAAACTTACTTTTGCAACTCTTTGTCCTTGATAGTAATAATCCCCCACTAGCCCCAGGCCTCTGGTATTGTACCTGGCCTGTGCTCAGCAAGTCCAAGGATTTTGCAGGCTATTTTGTTATTCCAAGGTTATACACTCTCTAGCAATAGCATTATCTCCTGGCTAGTGGTGTTGCTTAGGCTCTCTTCTACAGAACTGCTTCCCAGCAAGTTCCTGCCTGTCCTGTGTTTGAGGGACTTGCACAGCATTATAGTTGGCTCTTATTCAAACATGATACTTGCCCTTCTCTTTTTACCACATCCTAGCTTATATTTAAACCCCATCACTACTTTGAAAAGATGAAGTCGTATGCCTCCTACCAGGCCAGTGTTTGCCTGTAGATAATAGAGGGTACTTGCTATTTTGGTGGGGTTTTTTTGCTAATGAATAGCATTAGGCATGTGAAAAGCCTCTTTGAAAGCCTTGTCAGTGCATACTTTCCTGTTTCAGGGGAACAAGGGAATTCCCACTCACTGTGGGAGGTCAGGAGGCAGACATGATGCTGACTTGGGAGATACCCAAACCAAGGTATTCTTACCTGTATCTGCAGGTGGTTATGCCAAATACTATTTGATAACTTGCTTTACGTGGCTGCTACGCAGAAGATACACAACATGCACAGATGATCTAGTTACCTCTTGGGGAATTCAGTGCTGCTTTTATGTGTTGAGCAACTGGGCGGAAGTAAATGCTGAGATCAAAGTTTGGGTTGTCCTCTGCTTCTACTCCATAGTAATCCACAGGCAGGTCTTTGTAGAACTCGGGTCCAGCGTCAATGTGACATCGCCTGGCAACAGCATTCACGACATGGGAGATGCCCATTCGGCTCAGCTGCTCTTTGTCATGAGCAATGTGCCTGGAGGAAGGGCAGTTGGTTATGTTCATCTGCTGCGTGATGAAGGGTAGAACGTGCTTCTGATAGTGCAGTTTGTTACAAACTGCATGAAGTTCTAGTGGCTATTTTCTGACAGGTTGATCAGGTCCAAACCTGCCACCAAAATGGTTCAAGACAGAAGTGACCCATTAAGAAATCGACTTTCAGATTTCCGATATTTTTCTCCCAAACACTAGTTTAGGTGGTTCTTCTCAACTGATGAAAAATAAAAAGGTGCTGGTGCTTGTGATATTTGTCCACAAGCCAAGAGTTTTCTGGTTTGCCTTCTCAACAAGTCACCTCTGCTGAGCATCAGTCAGTTCAGGGGACTGATGCCGTCTGTTATTGTGAGGGGAAATGAGATTGATCTTGTTTTACCCACCTCTGGCATGATGGCCTGCAGTACCTGTGCATGGCCCCACTAGGCTTTTGCAGTGTGGGACTTCTGTACTAATGGAGGAGGAGAAATCTGGAGAGGAAATACTGTTTTTGGATAGGATGCCTTTTCTCTACGCTACAGCATGCTACGCACAGTCCAGCCTTGCTCAACACTTGGACTTGCTTTCCACAGACTGAAAGACTTGGAGGGCTGAGGGGGAAAGAGGGTGGGAACTAAGAGTTGCATTACACCTTCAACCTTTCCCTCTCTCTTACAGGTCTCCCAGGTAAAGGTTTGGCCAGACTTCATCCACGTGCCCCGTGGGGCGGGTGTGTTTCCAGAGCAGGCGCCGTAGTTCCTCCAGGGACAGCGTTCCTGCACGCCTCCAGCTGCCAGGTGTCCGGCTTGAAGCACTTCTCATCTTGAGGCACAGTAATTCGCTGCTGCACAGGCCATCCCAGGCCATCCTGAAGGGTGGAGAGCAGACATTCACTGCAAGCCAGAGGCATCTCTGAGACCACCCTCTCTTCCTCTCACCTTCCCTTTCCCCCTCACAAAGCTCGCCCACAGTTACAGTGGCTCACAGCAAGTGAGAGGGCGACCTTAGGGGCTGATAGTGTCTTTCTCTCATGCACTGATAGCTTATCACAGCAGAGGCCACAGTTGGACTTGGGAATACTGTTGCAATCTAAACAATGACAGTCTAGTGTCTCATTGTCCCATGCTGTGGTTTCAATGCCTGTGCTTCTAAAATAAGGTTTTATATTATTATGGTAAATTGGAAGCAAAAGCTTTTGCAAACTACAAGGCTCAGGGCCTAAGGTGGCTTATTTTGACCTGACTGCTCGACTTTTGTTTCTAGGTATGCCAAACTCTTGATTAAAAGTACATTATTATATTTTTAAAGATTGGTTTTTTTAAAGGAAGTGGGAAAGTTCATACTATCTGGAACTGTAGACATTGTTATTATTGCAGTGAAGCAGCGCAGCCCAGCCCTCAATATGCCAGTGTGAGAGTTCTGGTTTTGAGTAGAAAGAGGTAATGCTGCAGAAAATGCATTGGGTAAATGTAGCTGCAAATGTAGCATTTGGTCATGCATAATCTTATTCACTGGTTAGCTCTTAGTTGTCAGTTTCAACAGGAAAACTCTGTAAGGAGTATTTTAGTTCTTTCCAGTGGTAGTTGCCAGCCATACTTGTCCTCATGGCCAATGTTCATTGTAGGAAAATATCTACATGAGTAAGTTACAGCGATTCCAGCTGCCACTCATGTGAGCATTAACCCGTTTTTTCTTTTTTAACAGGTTGTTTCATTTGCACTCCTCTCTGCCCCCTCCAAGAGCTATCCTAGTTCTGTTCTTGAAATAACTGCTTCGGTTACAAGGAAAACCACTTGTTTAGGCTGAAGTTTATCTCTGGAATTATCCTGTTCCCATGTGGGACATTTCTTTTGAAATAGCGGTTCCTTGTGTTAGATGCAGATTTGAACTGCTGGGAGGATATTTTAAGAGGGGAAGAGAAATTCTATTTTTACCAGAGTTCTGTTTTAAGAAAATATTTCTTTTTCTATGTTCTAAATATTAGTCAAGCATCTGCATTACAGAGATATTAGGAAGTCCGTCAACTCATGCAGCTTTAGAGCAGAAGCATCTGTTTAGGACATGGCTGAAATTGTAGCCACTGAATCAAAGTCTTGCTCTGGAACTGTGTACTGAATGACTTTTGCATAAATGATTAGAGAGATGGTTTGGGGTACAACAGTCCAGGACAGCAAACCTGATATCTTCCATCTTTTTGCTGAACATCTCTATCATTTACAAATAGGATGTATTCATGTTCAAGCACCTCTACTGACAATTTCTTTCCAAACACTAATTGTGAAAGGTTTTCCTGGTTTCCCATCAAGGTACTTTCACTAGCCCAAAGTTCACCTTTTGGTGTAATTTTGTCTAAAAATACTTGGTTTTGCATGCACAAAGACAGGGAGAAACTAGCCTGCTCTGACAGCTCATTGCGCCTTTATATTAGTGCATTGTTTTGCTGAAAGAGAAATGGAGCAAGTCCCTGAAATGCTCACAGAAACTGAGGGAAGCAGTGAATGTCCTATCAGTGTTAGGCCACTGAATGCTGACTAGAAGCCACCCTTCTGCCATACACTTGGGTGGTTTGCCTCACGACCCAGCTGCCAAGAGCAACTCTGTTATTTCGGTACACCTTGTTCTGCTACCTTCACAGACGGCCTTGTCCTCTTAAATACAGTCAGTTTTCACCAAATAATGTTGTTCTCAGGATAGTTTTGTATTGTTTGTATTACAAAAAGCTCCACTGTGGAATGTGCTCGCCTCCCAGATGTGCATATCTCCTCCAGTGTCAGCTTTTACTGTGAAAACAAAAGCAGATGTTCTTGCCCATTTTGGATGGCTTTATACAAGAGGAGGCATGGAGGAATTCCCATACTGGAATGGACATTTCCTATTGATTTTTGGTAGCTGATTTCACACTGGCCACCCCAGTGCCACTGTGTCTGTGTTCTCAGGCATGATTTCTCTGATCCCACGCAGGAAGTCTGCAGCAGAAATGGGACTTGCATTTCCTGTGCCTTGTCCGTAAGGCCATCTGCCAGTTCCTTAAATACTTTCAAGAATAACAGCCTCCTCCAATCCTTCCCACCTTGTCATATCTGCAGCAAGTGTTCCTCTTTTTTGATGTATTTCATTCCTTGCAGTGTGGCTAATGACCACTCTATGGCATGCATGTACTTCCTATGAAACTGCTTTCAGTTGTTTTGGGTTTTTCTCCTATTTAGTACTCACTCTCTCCACTGTATAAATACTTTGACTTTCAGGACTGAAGGCTGCTGTCAGCCTTGTTTTCCTAAGCCTCATGGGAGTGCAGGGTCACATTTATGGGTACTGCCCAAAAGCCCTGGTAATGTTGTGGCATTCAGGTGGGGAGCGACAGGCAGCAACATACTTGCACTGCCCTTGTGGGAGCTGTGCTCTCCAGCTCCATGACTCCATCCCTGTAACAGCTGGGTGGATAACTGAGGTATAGTACACCTTAGGAGAAGTGCTTCTTCGGAGATGTTTGAGGGTTTTTGTTTGTTGGATGCTGAAAGTTGTGGAATTATGGTCTTTGTAAGACTGGTGTGCTTCTGAGAATTATCCTAAGATGACTTTCAGCTTGTGCTTACATTGATCTTGTATTATAGCTAAGAAATTTACTCCTGTTGAAACACAGATGTGAACTGCTGATGCCATGTACAAAACAATCTGCATTCTGGTCACATTATTTTTATTCCTGGAGAATAGCATCAGTTCATGTAAACTCTGTCCAATATAAAGGAAAGACTTGGGTTCAGATTTCAAATGTGAAATAATTGGAACTAACAGGCTGTGAATGATTCAAAAGCAGAAAAGTCTCTGTAGGACTATTCAGCTAATATGTTGAATAATGAATACACTGAAAAAAATAATAGCTTTCCATAGAAAATTCACAGACAGGAAAACAAGGCAATTTTTCCCTGAATAAATGACTGCTCAGTTCTAGCACCAGCCAAATGTTTTAAGTCACTAAATTTATACATGCAAGTGTCATTTACTGAAATGCACATATTTAAGGAAAACAATGCTATGATTAAAATTCTGTGTAATGTTTTATAAGGAGCATGAATAGATTAAAACAAATTAGTGTGAAAGAAAAATGATTATATGTAATAATGTGGTTGTTCTTCATTTTTTAAAATATGTTTTTAATGATTCTCAGCTCAGTTCCTCTATATCCACGGTTTGTAATGGATCTGTTTCTGTGATGTGTGTCGTATGAACGAGCAATACAATTTTAAAATGCCAGTTTCTGAATGATATTCATATGAAATGTTCCTGATCTTTGCCCTACTGGAGTTGTATTGCAGTAATTATTCAATCACGCAGGAGAAATTTTACCATTATATTTAGATTAATTTGGAATTGGTTTGTACTACAACTGTAATTGTATCTGAACTGTGTAATAGAATTTCCTTAATTATGACTAGCAGGAGAATAGCAATCAAAGAAGCCTATCACAAAGCAGAAGGTCATTCTGCTGATCTGCAGGGACCTAGAGGCTGACACAGGCCATACATATCACCATGCCATGCCTGCATCTGTAGCTGCCTTTCTGGAAACCCATTAGTGGCTTTGCTGTAGTTAGGCTATGAGAGAAGCCATGTCAATGGTTCCTTACAGAGGAGTCTAACAGAAGAAGAAAGGAAAGTGGTCCTGTAAAAGGTCCCAGAGAGAATCTTCTTCCTGACTGTTCAGGCTTCTTGTCTTCGCAGCAGGGAATGCCCCTGTGGATTGCATATACTGTGGATGCCTTGGTTGTTCTTCAGTTTATTCGGTGACTACAGCTTTATCCATAAGTGCTGTTCAGTGCAGGGCTTGAGGAAAGGGCCCCAGTATCTCAGTCCTTGGAAACATGTGCCACCTTTTATTCATCTTCTCCAACGCATAGAATTTAAATAAGAACAAACTCAAAAGTCAGTGTAATTTGATAGTTTGGCATTATACTGGTATGAGATTCAGCTTAAAGGATGTTGTGAAGGCTGAGGAGGCATGACACAAAGCCCTGGAGTATGATGCTGTGGGAAGTCAGGAGGAAAAACCAACTCTTGTGTCTGGGATATTTAGTAGAAAGCTTTTATATCCTATGCTTTTCCTTGCATTTTTCAATACCAAGATAAAGAAGGGATTTGAGTATAATATAAGCATGTCAATGCTTTCATTTCAGTGATGTATTGAATATTTTAATCATCCCAGGTATTGTATTGGCTTTTGTGTATAGGTAGATCATAGCCATTTTCCTCAGGCTTTAGTAAAAATACTTCTGAATTTTTAAATCCTGAGAACAATATGCTCTATATCCTGCTTTTCTCAAGCCAGTATGTGCTGTAACCTTGTCATCTCAGTGAAGATATCAGTCTGACTGCACTTCAAATAGGCTGATTTGTGGTAGTAAAAGACCAGGCTGAAGCCCAGGGCTTGGCCAAAGTAGGTCATGTCAAGTTCATGCCTATCATGCATTCAAAAGCCATAAATGTTTCTCAGAAAGCCTATCCCTTGGAAAGATTCTTCCAAGATAACATATGTTTGAGAGAGGGGTTGTGTTGCTACATCTCTGCACAAATGACAAGTATTACTGACATCATTCTTTCTTCCTTGATGTTTAACCCGATAGTCTCGCTGGAACCATAATTTATCAATTGCTAGGAGCTTTCTGGGATATAGATGGTATGAATCAAATACAGCGATGACTGAGGTAGGGCTGGCTGGACTTGAAAGCTGAGATAGAGGCAGTTTCCAGGGAGGCATGAAGTATTTGAGTAGCCAACTGTTTGTAAGAAAATCTCTCCAGCAGCTGGAGGATGTAATCTGAACAGCACTTCCAAATTTAGTAGAGGCTTCCAGACCCACAACTTTAATGCAGCTATACATTTAGGGTAAGGCACCCACTTGATGTGACTTGGCAAAATCCGTTTAGGTGGACTTCCTTTCGACAGACCATGATGCAGTGCCTGTGCTGAGGAGTAGGCTAAATTAATCTCTCTATCAGGAAGCTTTGAGGAGCATCGAGGAAAAGAAACTCTATGACTGGGGGATTTCCCCTCAGTATTGCATTGGTACCAAATTTTCTGCCCTAACTGGAGAGGGATCATGACACCTCTCCTCTGCCCAAGTAGAATTTTCCTCTGTGGGACATCCAAGCAAATCAGCAGCAACATTTCTGATGCAAAGCACTACTCAAATGTAAGGAAGAAGTTAATCAACCCATCCTGGTTCTCAAATATGCTGAATTTACCACAGCTTCCACTGTGATGTTCCAGGCTGCCAGGCCTCAGAAGCCTCAACAATGTCTAATTTCTTCATAGCAAGTTTATGGCACAGCCAGCAGGGCTCAGACCTTACTCGACAGCCTCTTTCAGGATGTACATAGTCATGCAGGCCCCAAGGCATGGTGGCCTCATTTTTGTCTGCAACTGTAGTATTAAATATTCTCTTGTCATTAGCTGGTTAGTACATTTGTATTTGCCATCCATGTGTGTGGCTCCTGATGGCGGCTGGACAGAAGCAGCCATCCTTTCATGTGCAGCAATGTTGTGCCAAACGCGCAAAACCCTGGCCACCTGCTGATTTTGCTCCATTTTCTGGGTCTTGCATGTATATTTATTTCATTTTTTAACCATGGAAAATACTCTCTATAGAGATATTGCCCACACTGCAGCTTTGACTGTGTAAAAGAGAGGGTAAAATTAGGGGTAGCTAAATGGATTTTTCCCTGACCCACCCCTTCCTTATGGAATGCTAAACTAAGGGTTTTCTGGACAGAATTGCATTTTTGTAATATAAATGGGATCCTAATCGTGTTTCTGAGGCAGGACAGAGGCAGGGACAGGGAGGGCACCATGCAGGGTAAGGGCAGATGCAGTATGCTTTACAGAAACCATGGCTGATAGGTAGCACCACCAGAAGAGTGCTACAGATAAGAGGAGGTAGCTCATCCACCCCACGCTTTTCTGTGTCTTCTTTACCACTGAAGCTTGGTCGTATTTTGTTGCTGGATCGGACCTTTTATTTACTAGTTACAAATTTTACATGCCATTTTAATAGTGTGCATTGTAACTATTTAAAACTGAGGACTAAACAGGCCCAGACACTGTTAACAGCCTGCATGTTATGATATACTTTTTGTAACTGCTTGTTATAGCATTAGCTATTAAGAATTTACTACTAGTGCATTTTAGGTGGTGCTTTACAGTCATGTAATTACAGCCATCTAGCAATCATTACATAAATATGCATCAAAAGCAAGAACCCCAATGTAAGGTGACCTGAAAGGCTTTTACCTGCCAAGACCAGAGTTTGGGCCCTCAGGTGGCAATTATGTCATCGGCATATGCAGGGAAACTTGAACATTTAAAGCCGTGCAGGGAGCTGTGTTCCTCCCGACACTAGGTGTTCATGAAGTCATCCGCTGGAGCGAGAGCACTATAGAGCTCTAAGGGACCTGAACTTGGCTCTTGGCAAGCAAGCAAAGGGAAGTCAGTTCCCCTCCAGCCCTAGTCCCAACAAAGATGTGGGGGCTTTTGGCTGTGAGCAGAGAAGTTCAGCTGCAAAACTGGTCCCTTTGGAGCCCATTGATACTCCTGTTTTCATCTGCCAAGTGCATCCTTTACACCCATTAACCCGACCTGATTGTAAAGAATCAGCTACACTGCATATGAGTCAAGGACAGTCAAAGCTGATCCGTCTACCGCATCTCCATGCTATTTGTTACTGCAACAGCATGCCCATATTTGAGAATCTCTCTAGCTCCCTGACGGGGATCAAGCATCGTTGGTAGTGTCATCTTCTGCAATGTACTTCAGCCATCGTACTTGACCAATGATCAGTTCTGACAATCTGTAACTCCTTCCTCCATTTGGTGCTGATATTTTTCGCTCCCTCTTGAGACAACAAGAATCCCCATTTACCATATTGTAGCACTAAACATCTCTTGGATGTGCTACGTTCATGAGACACTCTTGCTATCCCTAAGTTCCTACTTGAAGACAAGCTTGCCTAAAATTCAGTTCTTCTGTGTTAAGGCTGTCTCTACTGAGCACAAGGATTGTAGGATCACTGTATCTCTGCTACCTCCAGTAATGACTTGTCCAAGGTAAAAGCCAGTATGATTTGAATGGGTAAATTGTGTTTCCTTCTGGAAGCAGCCTCAGAAGTTTCAAAAGATTACTGAAAAACTCGAAGGCTGAAACATTTCTGAAAGATATGCTGGCAAGCTGATGCAGGTTGCTGTAAATCAGGAGTAGTGTTTGCCCCTTTAATTTCCTATCGGAGCTGCCAGTAACCTGCTGGGTTGTCTGGCCAACACTGGTGTTTTGGTACCGCCACTCCAAAGACTTCGCCCTCCCTGAACAACAAAAACCCTAGTTGCTTTTTCATGACTTTTAGTAATGCTTTCCCAATATTTGCAGCCTGCAGTTGCAGAGAGCATGTGGTGCTCTCATTACTGGATGATGTTAGTACAGCATGACCCTGTGGAGAGGTACAAGCTTGGGTTTATACACAGATTGGCTGAAATGTGCTGAGTCTATTTCTCTGAAGCAGATCCAGTGGACTGGAGGCTCACATTTGTGGTGATGCATTTCAGCCTCAGCGCTGTCGCTGTGTGGGAAGCAGAGCCTGTTCGTGCTGTACACCACAGGGTACGTTCTCTGGTCCCTCTCTGTGGCTGTTTGGGGTGAAACTGCAGCTGCCAAGAAGCCCTGCTACTACACTCTTTCACATACTGTCTACTTTGCAAGGGGTGTTGATCCAGATGTCTCGATTCCAACTGAAAACAACGCAAGAAAGTCATGGATGGGTTGCTGGGCACGCTGAATCTAGCTTAGAGAGAGAAGGGCAAAATGTTGCTTGGGCGCTGTTTCCAGCCCCTCAGCTGTGGTTTTACTCTTCAGGCTTATTCTGTGTGGCCTGATCTAATTTTCCCAGGTCACCTTCAAAATGATCTGAGGCAGAAATCATGTTTGTTTCTTGCTTCAGCAGAGACCAAGGATTTCCTGTGCTGTGCTTTGCGCTGAACTGCAGTTGTAATGCAGTCCCTTAGGCTGGTGTCCTGTGTTCCCACCAGTGTTCAGCAGGCCACATCTGAAGGTAAATTAGGGTGCTGTAACAATAACTAATGTAGCAGTGTCCTCCAGCACAGTGCTGATAACATCAAGCTTCAGAATTCAAAGAATCCCATCACAAATGAATGGTTTCTGCCCTAAGGTTTTAACCAAAAGGATGGCACAATGCAAAGCCCTCCTCCCCTGTGACTGGCTCTGGTATGTTCTTCAATCTTAAAAACAATATAATGCCTTTTTCTGGGGTCTATTCTGTTTGGGGACATTGGCAGCTTTGCTGCTCTTTGTTCTTGTCCTGGGGTCTCTACCAGCACCACAAAGGTAGCTCTATGCACCCAAGTTACAGGAGATGAGCAGACACATATCCCTACGCTTGCATAGCCTGAGGGCTACCTGCTAGGAAGGAGCTAGGGGAGCAACAGGAGGTAGGCAGCCAGGGTTCAGTGGTGTTTCTGGAGCACTGGAATGCATTTTATAGTTGGCATCACAGCGAGCCTGTAAGAAAGACGCTGTTCCCGCTGCACAGGTGGAAATGGTGATTTTTCTACGTCTCTCTACAAGTCTGAGCTGGGAGGCAACCCAGGGGCAGAGTGCTGCCAAATGCTACTAGTGATAGCTGAATCTGGGCAGGGAGTCACCCTCAGGTTTAGTTTGGGTTCAAAGCTGTGCCCACCTCCAGTGAGTCAAGGGCAGCTTGCATTATGAGGTGAAAGTCATGATCATGTTTGGATTTCCATGCTGGGGGACAAGGTTTCCTAGGAATGCTTCAGCAGGTTTTGGCTTTGGTGCTCAAAACAGAATTCAGAACATACAAAATCAAACCCAGGACACAGAAACTCTGTCACCATGCTCTATTCCTAATACCTTTCTTTCCGTGCTTGCAAAGTCCTTCTTTAGAGATACACTAAAAGAAAAAGTAGCACAATCCCTTATTAAATGAAGTGACATTATGGCTTAAAAATAATTGCACAGTCTTTCTAATTGTTTCTTCATCTTTCTTTCTCTCTGCCATCCCAGCCTTTCTGATCTGAGCCTTTCCAGCCATGTGATAGCCATTGCTTTGTTTTAGAGAAGTGGTAAGAATGACCCTAAAGGACAAATGATTGGAAATGCCTGTAGTTTAGAAGTTTAAAATAGAGGTTTAGAAGACTATTTTCAGTAGCCTGTATTTCTCACCAGTATCTTCTGGCAGAAAGATAAACTGGAGCTGATAGTAAGCTCCTGTTGCCCAGGTTTTTGGCTACAGAACTGGAAAGGATAAACACCTCCTTAAGCACTGCAAGATAGAAATAGAACAAGGAAAGTAATGGAAATCCTCTCATAATGCAATGGTTAGAGGCAATCCAGCTGTTTTGTTTTATTCCCACCATGAGAACTATGGTCAGTCCCAGTGCAAGCTTGGCCACCTGTCAAATCAGGTTTGTGAAGTAAAGCTTATTGGAATTTGACACGCTCTTGTCTTGGAGCATGCTGGTATGATCAATTCAGATTCCTCCTACAGCAGTGACACAACATGTATGCTACACAATCCCAGATGCCCCTCATAAATCATTAAAATACTGGCCAGTTCTAATCAGACCATTTGGGGTATAATGTAATATACTATTTGAGGACTAAAAACAATAAATCAAGTTAGTACAGAGGTCAGAATGAAGCTGAACAGAGCTGAGACTTACTTGCTGATGTGTAGAGTCAGAGATGCAACAGGAGATGAAATCCCAGTTCAGCTAAGCAGATTGCTTTCTTCTCATTGTAAAACCTCACTACTAAGTCTGCTGAAGGGGAAAAAAAAAAATAGGAGCTCATCATACTCTGTAGCACAGCTGATATGAGGTCCAGAATTTCCCAGCAGTTGTGTCAGCTCTTGGGATTACAGGCATTTCCAATCGTTCATCCTTTAGGGTCACTCTTACCATTTCTCTAAAACAAACTAGCAGTTTAAAATATGTGCTCCCAATTTTCATAGATCACCTGGTACAAAAATAACAGAACACATTTTCTTCTAGAGCATAGAAACCAATTAATCACTAGCAAAAATATAATTCAGATCCCATTAGAAGGCAGCTGCTGTGGTTGCACTCTTCAGTCTTGCCTGGGCTGCAACAGGCAGCTTTGTGAAGGGGAGGTTGCTTTGCAGTACCCAAGTGCCAGGTACAGTAACAATCTGCATGCTCCAGGGAAGCTGCTGCATAAACCCAAATAATTGGTGCCTTCTCTTTGTTGAAAAGGTTGAGTCCCACAAGTGTTCTTCAAGTATTAGCTGACTCTGAGGACAACATGGTATGAAGTACAGCCAATCTCCATGACCAACATACAGTTTAGCCACCATAAACGTTATCTGGCAAAGAATAATACAGAAGGCTAACTCCCCCATTCATGCATGTACCTTCTGTTTCTTACCTTATATTTGGAAGAGAAATACCTAGTAATTGTTTCTTACTATACCTTAGAGCAAAGACAGTCTGTGTCAGAAGATCCTACTCTGCATGTACACTGCAGAAGCTAAAGCTATGTAACTCTCAGTACTGCTGTTTAATTCCCCTTTCTCAAACATCTCTGGCCTAAATTGGTCAGTGTTTTTAAAGCCCATACAGCAGAGTAGCTTGACACATGAGTTTTACCTGTGGAGCTGTAGTTCTAGAGTGGTCTGTGGGGAAGGCTGTCAGAAGCCCTAGTTGTGGTAGCCTCCCTTTCATCATGAATATCAGAAATGGGCTTTGCTCTAATCCTGCAAAAGCTGCTGTTATGCCGAGAACGGGCTTTGCTGTGGGGAGGTGTGAGTCGTATGAGCTGTTGGTGTTCACACTGGTGGCTCTTGAGCTGAAATGTCTGGAGCTCAGTGCCAGGAACTGATCTCAGATTTTGTCTTTGGTAATGCAAACCAGTAATCCAGAAAGTCCCCATGAAACAGTGAACAAAGTCTCTGTAAAATGCTAGCAGTAAATAAAAGAGCTAGCAAACCCCAGAGCGGTAAATAACTGGTGGTGAACAGAGAGGAGCTTGCTCTGTTTGAAAATACACCAGCACCTCCAACCTGGGTGCATGTGTGGCGCACGGTGGATTAATTTTGTGGTTTATTTCTAATTAGACCTAAAGCAAGTTTGAATTTATTTAAGGCCTGGTGGAGAAATAGTTGAAACACAGATACAGACACAGTAATCAGTTTCATTGGAGGTACAGCACAGCTTGGTGTGGGAACTTAATGAAGATTTGTTGGTCAACAACAATCTCCCAACCCGCTTAACGTGCTCTCCATTTAATTTGCTCTACTATTGTAGTAAATTTGAAGCCCCCAGGTCACACTCAGCTGTTGTGGCTCTCGTAGTCTCTGCAGTGTCAGCAGGAAGCACAAACCAAAGACTTAGAGCCTGGACTGGAGCAGTGTGTATTTCTCCTAATGAAACCCACAGCCAGGTGAAATTTTTGGGAGAAAGGAAACAGGATATGGAGTCCCTTTGGAGGATGGAGGGTGTTCATAACACTCCGAAACTTGGCCTGCATTTCTGGTCTCCTCCCTTTCTACTCCACAAACGGCTTGTAGCATTTTTAGACAAACTTGGATCTATCATATGTTGTGAGAAAACCTGCTGGGAAATTTGGTGATTCCTGCACTCCAGGGCAGAGGAAACGTGTGTTTCTGCTTTGTGTTTTCAGGAAAGTAGGAAGATGAAATTCAAAATAAAACACAGCAGATGGGAATCTCAAAGAGACAGACTCTGGGAAATGTTTAGACAAGTTTTGTCCCCAGTCCTTGAGCTCAGGATTTAGCAAGTAAACCATAGAGAGACTTTAGAAAGACAATGAAATGCATTTTGGCTTCAAATACAGTTCCTCCAGAATCCAATGAGAGTTGTGCACGTGAATCTGAAGGTAGAATATAGCCAGCAGTATGGGGAATAGATGTAATGTGAGAAACTCTCATGCTATATTATTATAGTTTGAATTGTTTCCATCATTTTGGGTTAAGTAATTCCCCTCTATCCATCTCTAAAGTGCAAACAGTACAGCCTTGATGTGCCCCAGGGAAAGGAAGCAAACCAGCCTTTGAATCTTTACCCAACCTTACTGCTCATATTTTGCTTTCAGTGAATAACTGTTCAAATCCTTTAATATTTCATTCCCATAAAAATATATTTACCAGGGGTTTTCGTGGCAGCAGTGAGGCTGTGTTTATTATTTTAGGAACACCACACGCCTGGCTTCAGAGAAAAGACAAGGCAGGAGCACAGAGTGCTGCAAATCCATCAGAGAACAGCATGTTTTCCACCTGTTGAGGCAGCAACCACAATAACAGATGCACATAATTATTACCCATCCCTCAAAGGCAGCACCAAGTCCTGCACCTTCTGCTCCCCACCTAGCAGACAGCTTGATAACAGAATTACAAAAGAGGAATACCAAGAGAGCAGAGTAGATAGTGCTTTGTGAAGAACGAAAGAGCAGCTCTTATTAAAGAGAAACACGAAGGTGGAAGATGAGAAGGAAAGATCTAGGGCACCATGATGCTAAGAGTGGAGATAAGGAACTCCAGGAGCCTGCCTTATAAAAATAAGAGAGGTGGTCAGGTTTTTGCTAGTACATTTTCCAAGGCTGCTCTCATTTGTACACTTAACATCAAAGATTATTTCTACTGATAAATAGGTGCCACACACACCTACTGGAACCCACTCTTTCCCAGAGATGGATGGCCCTGCAGTGGGCAAGAGGGCACATACCCACGTAGGGTAAGGGCCTCACCTCAGTAGACAACACCATGAGTGACCCTGACCATGTGCAAGAGCCCTATTCCTCTTCCCCTCACTGCTGGGATGCTGGTATGATGATACTCTTTTATTTACAAGTGCCTCTGACCATCTGGTGAAAGGGGAAGGGCTGGCGATAGTAAGGGGAGCAGGGATGTGGAATGGGTGAAATGCCTTAGGTCTTCCCTGCTAAAGCAATGAGGTGTTTTTTCTCCCCCTCTTCTGACTAACAAGGGGAAAGAGGTGACATTCAGCTGAGCGAGGACTCCCAGAGCCCAGGCCATAAGAGCTCTGGAGTGGTTTGTACCATTGTAGTTCCTTAGTTCGCAGAAAGGAACAGATCCTTCCTAGTGCAGATTTGCAGGGGAAGGGAATGATCTCAGCCCTGATTTAATCTTGAAAGAAGAAGATGATAAGAAGACTGTGCTGAGTTGGAGTTTTCCTTTGAATTCCTACACCGTTGAAGGCAGTGCTATAAATAGACACAGTATCCTTTTTACCCTAGTACAATTCTGTCTCCAGCTCCCCATATAGACAGCGTGTGTGCTAGTAGGTATTTAGCAGGCATTAATTTAACCCAGTCTTCTCTTGCTATATTCTTTCACCTCAAGCATCCTGATGGCTTCCACAGCAACACAAACATTATTTCCTCAATAAAAATGTTCTGAGGAAGGCTCTGATATTAAAAATCCCATTTCTGTCTGAAAATTCTATCTTAGTAATAACTAATCCATAGAAACCCAAGTATAAAGAGTATTTAAAAAAAAAAAAGGAGGAAAAAAATTCCCCTTCCCCCTCCTTCTCAAACTTCTTGAAGTTTCTGTTTCTCTCAGCTTTTGTATTTGAGTTGCACAGCATTTTATTCACAGCCTGTTTCACATTTTCTCCAGTGTAACTGGATGGCCGGGTTCTCCCTTCCCAGGAATGATTCTTGTGACCATCAGCTGAGAAGAAGGAAATCCAGCTACAGTGTTTCATGGCTATGATCTGTAAGAAACTCAATATAGCCGGATGAGTATTCAAAGAAACCCACCCTTGAATTTAAGATCTTTCTCAGTGGGAGAGCCTCAGCCTGGGAATCCAGCTGGAAACCAAACTGGAATTTCACAAATGTGGAGTTTCTGAGTCCAACGGCAGAGACGATAATCTGGCATAGCCCTGCAGTTGCCTTGCTGCTTGCAGAGCTGGCTGTAGTAAAGCTCATGCTGCTCAGTGCATGTATTGAGTTCACTGAGGGCTGGTTTGTAAACAAGCTTAAAAGTACTTGCCTGGTAGTTGAGGTTCCTGCACTGCGATGTCTTGGATAACCTTTGTTTGAATAATACCACTTAGCTTCCTGTGGCAGTTGTACAGCAGATTTCTGGCTTCTCTGTGCTCAGCTTATTCACAGTCTATTTTTAATTGTGTTAATTATAAAGCATAATCCATTACCCTCTTTGAACCTGCAAGCAGCAACCAGAGCGAGGCAACTGGGGGCAGCAGCAGGAGGAGGCTGAGTTTTGATCGTCAGGTGGTGTAAGCCGATTTGACCTGGCCTTGCTGGGGCTCTGCTGGTTTATGCTGGGCATGACAGTGCTGGTGGCAGTACTAGGATTTGCACTAGAGATGTGAATGGCAGTGGGATAGTTGGATTTTGCCCCAGATAACCCATCCAACCTGGCCTTGGACACTTCCAGGGATGGGGCAGCCCCAGCTTCCCTGGGCAGCCCGTTCCAGTGCCTCACCACCCTCACAGGGAAGAATTTTTTCCTAATATATAATCGAAATTTCCCCTCTGTCAGTTTAAAGCCATTCCCCCTTGTCCTATCCCTACCTACCCTTGTCAAAAGTCCCTCTCCAGATTCCTTGTAGGCTTCTTTTAGGTATGGGAAGGCTGTTATAGGATCTCCCTGGATCCTTCTCCAGGCTGAACAAAACCAGCTCTCTCAGTCTGTCTTCCCAGGAGAGGTCTTACCACGCCGTATGCATCACTGCAGGGTTGGGGTTACCCCTGCCACCAGGGCTCGGGGGGGCAGTTTTACTCTGGACACATGCCGGTGGGACCGCGGGGTACCTGGGCTCGATGCCCACGACCGGCACGGGGTGCCTGCAGGGTGCCGGGGCGGGCTCACCCCCCGCAGCGGCTGTTCCGTTTCTCTCCTGGTTTGATCCGTATTCGGAACAAACGGGCCGATGCGGGGCTGAAGCCCGGGGTCGCTGGGCAGCGCCCGCCGCTCAGCTGCACCCGCCGCACCGCACCGCTCCGCTCCGCGCCGCGCCGCTCCGCACCGCACCGGTGGTGCTGCTGCCCGGGCGTCGCCCGTGCCGTGCCAACGGCGCCACCTGGCGGCAATATGCGGGGCTGCGGGCGGCGGCCGGGCTGCAGGGCCGCCCTGGGGTTTCAGGGGGGAACAGAGCGTGTCACCGCGCAGCGTGAGGCATTATGCTCTGTGTGTTATTCTGCAGTGTTCACAGTGATTTATCGTCGGAGTAAGATAAAGGTTTTCCAACAACCCGTGTTTTAAAATCGCGTTTTTACAGCGTGAAAGGTGTTCAATTTGCATGTGCTCTTGTACCCACAGGGAGTGCATCTTCATCAGTGCCCTTCTCCCTACAGCTGAAAATGCCTGGTGGGCCTCAGTTCTTCTGCTTGCCTTTAAGGCAAATGGAACTTTCCTACAGTGAGAAGCACAAGGAAATAGGGTTCCTGTGCTCGAGGCTGGGGCAGATCCATAGCCACATCCACTGGTTTTTGTTTGATTGTTTTTTTCCCAGCTTATTCTGTAAGTTGAATTTCTTAGAATTAATTGGTAACTGAGGCATATATGTTAAGTTCTGATTTGGGTCTCAAGCATACCGTTAAGCTGCCCATTCCTATTTGCTGTGGTTTTGTTGGCCTTGCAGAGCCACCCTTGGAGCTCATGAGCAGGTTTCCTTATGCACAGAACTAAAGCAAAGAAGTGCTCCAGCACTGCTCTCCTGCTGTTCAGGGATGTTCAGTCCATAGGATTTGTCCAAAGCAAAACCTTCTGGGATGCACCCTCGGTGTGAGAGTTAGGTCCTCAGTGTCACATGCTCTGCCTTGTGCTCCTGCTCCTATAGCCTGGCCCATATGGCAGATGCAGATATTGCCCAAAAGCATTATAAAAGGTGCTGAGTAGTCTGTCCTGAAGGTAAAACTTTGTAGATAGCACTAGGAATGGCAAGGAATGTTTTCCCTTGTTGCTGTGCTTTTCTTGACTAGCCAGCTCACACGGTGGGGAGTATTCATGCCTCTGCATTCCTGAATTTGGTACTAGGAATGCAAACAACTGCAATTCCTCAGTTGGCTTTGTGCTGCAAGTGTTTGTCCACTGGGAACCGGGAGCCAGATGTGCTTCACATAGTTTCCAGGCAGCACTGATCCATCAGATGACAGTAGCTATTGAGTGCTTTTATGGTGGCCCAGAGACACAAAGATGAAAGCTTGATGCCTGTCAGCACCTCCCTTGCCATTTCTGTGTCCCTTCAGTTTTCACTCGAGTCCCCTCACAAAAGCAAATGCCACAGAACATGATGTTGCAATGTTAATGACCTTTATTCTGGGGAAAGAAAATCACAAGTTTTATAATGTTGGACTGTCAGACAAATCTGAGCTAGTTTCAAACTTGTTGTCAAATGCTTTCCTGCACCCACTCCCACTGCCCATGCAGCTGTTTGGAGTCTCAGCTGGGAACCCACCTTCTTTATCTTTGGATGCATTTTCCATAACATC
Organism: Psilopsiagon aurifrons; assembly: GCA_025447955.1. Lineage (NCBI taxonomy): Eukaryota > Metazoa > Chordata > Aves > Psittaciformes > Psittacidae > Psilopsiagon > Psilopsiagon aurifrons. The sequence goes on along the minus strand of JAOEHY010030433.1, from coordinate 6,346 downwards.
TCCATCTCCTGGATGATTTTTACTGGGAAATATTAGCAGTATTTTAATGGTTTCTCAAAAAAAGGCATTTTCATGGAAGAAGAAAAAAACAAACAAAAAAACCCCAACACAAAACCAAACCCAAACTGATGAACAGTCAAAGGAAAAAGACTATAGGGAGACCTAGAATAATTTCTTAGAGTGGCTTGTGTTGTTTCCCAGTTGCCCTGCCTTTAAACAACCTCTTACCACTAACTCAGGGGCTCCACCAATTGTAAAAGTGAGAACTAAGCAGTACGAGACTCAAGTCTCAAAATACCAACCATCTTAGATATGGAGAGCGAAGGG